>JAADXF010000833.1:0-11219 GCA_023337575.1 Pythium chondricola | reverse complement strand
TTTGCACCAAAGCCGACGTATGCGTCGTGTGGAAATCCGTTTGCGGTGGACACGTCGGTGAAGAATCCGTTCGTCGCGGAGGCGCCGCGTGCACAACTACCCGTGCAGACGCCAACGCTACCTGTGGCGAATCCCTTTGCAGTGGGAGGCAGTAGCAACCCATTCAGCAATGTATCTGGCACCGCAGCGCACGCGAAACCATCGCCCTTTGGCTTTGGTGGCAGTGACATTTCCAACTCGACGGGACTTGTTTGGACGGATGCGCGATGGACCTTTGACCGTGGATACAAGTTCGATGAGACTCGGGCAGAGTTCAAGCCGTCATGGCCGAGCTCTTACCCCTTGAATCCTAGTTCTCGTGGCGACGCCCACGAGACGAGAACTGACTGGGTCGGAAAGCCTGTCGAATCTGCCTCGAAATCAAGCAGTGGTTTTGTGAGTGGCCCGCAACAGTTCACTTTCGGCCCTGTCGCACCAAAGCAGCATGTAGCTCCTGTCCACGAGTCGTCGACTTTGGCCATGTCGACTACTACTTCCGTGCTATCATCACCTCCGGCTGAGACTCAGCCGCCTTTGGTGGATGTTTCGGATCCATTCGCTGCGGGAGAAGTAGCTGCTCAGTTGAGTGTGCCGGCCCTAGCCAAGGCAGTGAAGGCTTCAGATAGTGACCTTGCCCTTCGCGCCTCTCCCTCTGTTGCCTCGTCGTGGAAAACGTCTGGTGTTTCGAGCTCGCGGGCATTCATCATGCGATTCAAGGAGATCAGTAACAGAAGGCATTTGCACCAACCTGAACCTGCCAAGTCTGTCCTCAGTCCTGAACCACCAACGAATGACGAGCAGATCCTTGTCGTGGGGAAAACTCCTGCTCCTCGAGGAGAGTTTGAGCTTACGACTTGTCTTCTAGCTCAGCGACCATCGAACGTTGACGAGGCTGACACTGATTGCCCACGCAACGATACGGTTGACTTGGACAACTATGACCTGTAGGATGCAGACAACTTGTGTACGTAGGTAGGACTTGTAGGATACGTAGAACTTGACTGGTTGACGGCCTTGTATACGGAGAAATGAACTGGATGTGCGATTGACCACTTCCACGTTGACCATGTAGATTGCGGGCGAGGTTCTGATCACCATTCCGACACACATTGCATCAATTGCATCTGCAAATGCTTCTTCAGCGACTCGTAAAAGCGGATGTCGTTCTCGTCAGCGTCGAACGATGTTGATAGCCAATTCTCGCCCTGTCGCCGAAGCTCACGTAGCTTCTCGTTCACAACCTCGAGGCGCGAGTGCAACACTTGCCATCGATCCGAACTGGTCGATGCGGAAAGCGGGAACGGTGGCTTGGATGGGCCAGCGATCTCGTGATCGTGCTTCTCCGTTTCTAGTCGTGCCTTCTTCGTCGGTGCCGAAAAAGGATTCTCGGCGTCAATCGAACAGTCTCGAGGTTTGATCGGTGACAGCACTGAGTCGGTTGATTGCGAGGCAAAGCCCACCGGCTCAGGCGTATGGCTTGGCGTTGCGGGAGGCGAGACCGCGCAATGCCGAGGGGTCACGATGGCTGCTCGAACAGGTTCGCGTGTCGACGTGGATGTGTTTGCAGCGAGAGCACTTGCCATTTGCGCGTCAGACTCGCGCAGCAGCTTAATGAAGCCTGCCTTGGTCGCATTCATGAACGGCCCGCTCTTGATCACGGTCAGCTTGCGCCTGTAGCATTCGCGGCGGAGCTCATTGCACGGCAGCCGCTCGTACGGTTCACAGCGTGGCGCATCGCTAGTGGTGCTGGTCTTGATTTCCCCCATGTTGGATGTGGGTTTCCTTCCTCCCCCGTGAGCTGCGGCAACTTGAAATGGACGGAATGATGGTTCGTTGAAGCGGCCCTTTTCGACCACATTTCGAGGTTTTCTCCATGTGGTCCAATTCGTACTTAAACGGATAGTTCGTGGGTTGACAGGAACTTCCCTTCCGCAAGGTTTTAGGGTTTTTCCGGTACCCCCATTCTTCTCCTTTTGGCGCCGCCAGTATTTCCCACCCACCCCAACGAAACGAAAGCAAAGGCAAGCATCATTTAGCGATCGCGATGTCGGGCTTTGCGTTCGGTGCAGCGGGCGGCGGCGGCTTCGGCAGCGGCGCGACGGGCGGATTCGGTAGTGGAGGCGGTGCGTTTGGCGCTGCCCCAGCAGCAACCGGCGCGGCGGCGTCTCCTTTTGGTGGCGGTGCCGCGCCCGGCGGGTTCGGCACTGCTGCCCAGTCGGCGTTTGGCGGCGGCGGTGGCGGTTTTGGCTCCGCGATGAAGCCTGCCGCGGCAGGATTCGGAACCACGGGTGCATTCGGCGCAGCGCCCGCGGCTGGTGGAATGTTTGGTACACAGCCGGCGGCGACGGGTGGATTCGGCGCGGCACCAGCAGCGACTGGCGGAGGTCTCTTTGGCAGCGCGGCCGCGTCGCCTGGCGGAGCGTTCGGAGCTCCTGCGGCCAGCCCAACGACAGGATTCGGTGGCGGCGGTGGCTTCGGCACCAACACGGGCTTTGGAGCCGCGCCCGCAGCCGGTGGATTTGGCACCAACGCCGCCGCGTCGCCGTTCGGGGCCCCTAAACCAGCGGCGGCCTCGCCCTTCGGTCAGGCCGGTGCTTTCGGTGCGCAGCCACAGCAGTCGGCGTTCAGTGGCGGAGCATCAGCGTTCGGTACACCGGCACCAACCGCAGGCAGTGTGTTTGGTGGAGCTGGCGGAGCGACCACTGGTGCATTCGGAGCCAAGAGCCCCAGTCCGTTCGGCGGCGGAACAAGTGCTTTCGGTGCGCCAGCAGCGCAGCCGGCAGGAGGCTTTGGTGGATTCAGCGCGAGCCCCGCCCCACAGCAGCCACAGCAGCCACAGGTTGGCACGGGCAACCCACCATTCAGTGTGATTCAAGAAAATGACGGTGCCACCGGCGTGGTCAGTTTTATGGCGATCAGTTGCATGCCTGCGTACGCACACAAGTCGTTGGAAGAGTTGCGACACGAAGATTACCTCAAGCGAACCAACCCCCAAGAAGCGGCGGCCGTGGCGGCACTGAACCAACCCCAGCCAGCTGCGGCTGCGCCTGCTCAACAAGGCTTTGGCGGCTTTGGAACCACAGGAGCGACGTCGGCGTTCGGTGCTACGGCGACCACCGGTGGGTTTGGTTCGTCCTTTGGCTCGACGACGTCGACGGCTCCTTCAAGCGGTGGATTTGGCTCCTTCACGACACAGCCAGCAGCTGGCGGTGGCCTGTTCGGTTCGACGACTCGCAGCATTGGTGGATTCGGCACGACGCAGACCCAGCCTACCAGTACGTTTGGCGCTCCTGCCACGCAAACGACGGGAGCTTTCGGTGCCCCTGCTAGCGGTGGCTATGGTGCTGGCACGTCTACTTTCGGCAGCACCTTTGGTGCACCGGCTGCTCAACCTGCTGCTGGTGGCTTCGGTGGCTTTGGAGCAACCGCGACGGGTGCGACAAATGCATTCGGTGCTGGTACCAGTGCATTTGGAAAGCCTGCTGCGTCCACCGGAGGATTCGGCTTCAACACGCAGACGCCGGCGCAGACGACCGGTGGTTTCGGCTTTGGTGCCCAGAACACCGCGACGCAGCAACCGGCGGGTGGCTCCATGTTCGGCAACACTGGTAACACGGGCGCGTCGACATTCTCGTTCAACTCCACGCCCAAACCAGCAGCTTCGACGGGCTTTGGTGGGTTCGGAACGAACACCACAGCGACCTCCGGAGCGTTCGGCACGACTACGGGTACGTTCGGCTCAACCGGAGGTGGCTTCGGTACCACTGGTGGATTTGGAACAGGTGCGGCCGGTGGATTCGGCGCAGCGGCCACGCAACCAGCTGGAGGGGCGTCTTTGTTTGGCGGTGGAGCCACGGGCGCGACCAGCTCATTCGGAGGTTTCAACTCGGGTGCTACCACCCAAAAGACCGGAACGAGTCTGTTTGGTAACACGGGAGCTACACCCGGTGCGACTTCAGGCAGTGGGCTGTTCGGATCGACGACGACTGGAGGAACCTCGTTGTTTGGCAACTCTGCGGCGGCGAAACCATCCTCCGGATTCAACTTTGGTTCTGGTGGTGGAACTACCAACACTGGTGGCTTCGGTGGGTTTGGCTCGTTCGGTTCAACTGGCACTGGTGCTGCCACTACTGCAGGCACCTTCGGCGGCAGTTTGTTTGGCTCCCAAGGTGCGCAGGCGGGTGCTGCAGCCGCTCAACCTCAAGCTGCGCAACCCACGACATTGGTTGCGACGCCCGATGTGAACCCGTATGGTGCTGGTGCATTCGGTGCTGGGCTGGTCGAGCAGAATGTGAAAGCTGCACTCGATCTCCAGTCGCTGAAACCAAGCTTGAGCGCGTCATCCCGAGTCAGCAACTTCGTTCACGATGTCGGACTTCCTCGTGGTGCCTTGGAGAACTCTGTGTCCTCCAAGCGGAACTTGCTCAGCAGCACGCGTCATTCGATTCCCGTTTCATTTATTCGTGAGGCCGGATTCAAGGGCTCCAAGAGCAGATTCTCGACGATCACCAGCTCAACGTCGGCATCTTCATCCAGTGCACTCCGTGCTTCATCGGCTGAGCAAGTCTCGTCGGGCGTTCGTGACGACGAGTTCAAGTTCTCGTCATCTCTGTTCCGCAACTCAGTGGTGAAGCGTCTCGTGATCAACCGGTCAGAACAGCGCTCGGATTCCTTCAGCAGCTCGAAGCCTGCCGGCACGCGTGCCTATGTTGTTCCGTTTGCTGACGATGAGTCTGCCTCTGCTGGTGCCGCGAGAAGCAACACCGTCCTGAAACCGGACGATGAAGGATTCCTGAGCATCGTGTTCCGAACGCTGGTAAACAAGAAGAGCTTCACGTTGAGACTCAAGGCCAGCGACTCCATCAAGTCTGCACGAGATGACGTGAAACGGCTGCTCAAGACTACCATGAACGGCCCGGTCGGTGATGCCCACCTCCTGGCGAATGGCCGCGTCCTGCATGACAATGCCACAATTTCTGGATTGAACCTTCGCGAAGGAGACGTCGTCGACGTCGCAGTCGTCGAAGATTTGACGGAATCCGAGCAGAAGTCGTCCACTTCCACAGCCTCGAAGCCAAGTGCAGCTCCAATGGAGACGAAGTTGGCACCGGCGAACCGGTTCATGTCGTACTCTGACTTCTTGAATTCTGCGATTCGTGAAGAGGAAGAGAGCACGACTTCAGATGCGAGCAAGCCAGTCTCCCCATCCTGCCCAAGTCTGAAGAACTGCGACTACTACACGATGCCTTCCTACGATCGTCTGAAGCGCATGAGCGACGAGGAGCTGAGTGGTGTCGAAAACTTCACCGTTGGCTGCCGAGGTCTTGGATCGGTCGAGTGGATTGGTCGGATCGATGTTCGCAATCTCGATCTGGACGAGTTGATTCACTTCGAGAAGAAGGAAGTAATCGTGTACAAGGACGACGAGAACAAGCACGAGCTCGGCACTGGTCTGAACAGACCCGCGATCGTGGAGTTGCTCGGCATCTTCCCTCCGCGAAAGGTTCAAGATCCAGAGGCGTACAAGGAGAAGGTCAAGCAGCGCACACGCGACATTGGATCGACCTACATCGATTACTCGCCAGCTACCGGCATCTGGCGATTCCGCGTTGAGCATTTCAGTCGCTACGGTTTGGATGACGATGACGATGACGATGACGAAGACATGGACAAGGAGACGACCCGTCACGATTCCCAGGCTGCAGGATTTCGTGACGAGAAAATGGCTTCCAAGATGGCACTTCCCAAGCACACCAAGGCGAGCGGGCTAGCACGTACGTTCATCTCGTCTGATCGGCTGAATCTTGTCCGAAACTCAGCGATGTACCGCTCTCATCCGCAGGTTTCTAGCACCTCCGTCACGACGTTCCGTGAAATGGACGAAGAGATGCAAGTAGAAACCTCGCCTCATGAAGCGGTTACGGCTGATATTACGACTGGAGTGCAACAGCCTGTCGCCGAGGAAGGCGAAGATGAAAGCTCTGAGCAAAGTGTCGTCAATGTTGCTACATCTGTCGTCTTTCCGGTGTCTCCTGAAATCTTGAAGCTTCAGCCTCTGGGCATTGACAGCGAAACGAGCTTGTTGCCTCGTGCGAGCAAGTCGGCCACCTACCAAATGTTCCTGCAAGTGAATGGCCAGTCCCACGTGGCGAAGAACCACACGGACGCTGGTCTGTTCCTCGCGCGGTCGTTCCGCTGCTCCTGGGGCCCCAACGGCCAGCTCGTCAACATTGCTCGACCTGGAGCTGTCAGCGCTTCGCTCCGTGACTCGGCCCTGAGCAACATCGGTCGCCACGTGACCATTGAGTATCCACTGCGCACGCGACCGACGCCATCCCAGGTCAACAAGGAGGCCCTCGACCTGCACTACACCTGCTGCGAGTCGTCTCGCTCCGACGACGACGTGGAGGAGGCCCCTGTGCGCGGCTTTGCTCTGCCGACCGACGAGGGTTTGATGACTTGCTTGCGGAAGTACGTCGCGTTTGCCGAGCGCGTGCGCCAACGGCACCCCGAGTCCAACTTCTACCGCCGCACAGCGTTGCTGTGGAAGCTGGTGCAGGCGCTGTGGGGCCAAGAGCACGATGTGTCCGTCCTCAACTCTTCACAGTTCTGTCCACTCGCCGCGCGTGATGATCCACGTGAGATTGAGAGCACGGAGACGTTCCACATGGTGGATCTCCGTCGCGAGGCCATCTCGAGGTGGTTTGAGGCTGCGCTGGTCACGAGCGACCTTGTTAGTACCAGCGAGGCGGGCATTCTCCAGCTTCTCTGTCAGCACCGCATCGTGGAGGCAGCCGAGATGGCCATCGAGTGCGGCGACTTTCGTCTAGCCACGCTTCTCTCACAAGCCGCGAGCTACGAAGGCGCTGACTTCCGGCCACTGCTTGCTGACCAGTTGTCACAGTGGAGTGAGAACGGCACGCTCGAGTTCATCGAGGAAGACGTGGTCATGATCTACAGTCTGTTGGCTGGTAGTGTGGAGGTGCTGACTTCACGCAAGGAGAAGGACGTGTCGTGGTTGGCGTCGCTCGCGCTCTTCTTCTGGTACAAGCGTGGCCCATCGACGTCGCTCAAGACGGCACTGACGCTGTACCGTGAGGCTGTGGCCAAGCAGCGAGCGCGAGCGCCACTCTCCGAGACGGATGCGACGGGCCAGAAGGACGACGTGCTCATGGAAATCATGAAGCTGTACGTGGAAGACGCTGTGTCCTTGTGCAGCGTGCTCTCGCCCAGCGGCTTCCCCGCCGACCACGAGAAGGACGCGTCCTCGCACCTCGACTACGAGCTCAGCTGGCACTTGCACAGTGTGCTTCGTGCGCTTGGATTCCAGATCGACCGCAAGTGGGAGGCGCATCTCAACCACAACTACATTCGCCAGCTTGATGGTGCTAGTCTGTGGGAGCAGGCGATCTACGTGGCGCTGAACATCTCGGACGCAGACGAGCGTGTGGCCACGAGTCGGGAGCTGCTGCTGCGCAATGCCGACGTGCTGCACGCGGTCGCGGCATCCAAGCGGGTGGAGCTGTGTGACAAGTACGGACTGCCCATGGAGTGGATCGAAGAAGCGCTGGCGATCGGTGCTGTCAGCAAACACGAGCACCGCGAAGAGATCGCCCACTGGATGGCCGCGCGTCAGTTTGAAGAAGCCCACGCATGCCTCACGCGGTTCATTGCACCCATGTGCGTCTTCTCGGGTGAGAAGACCGTGCTGCTCCAGCTACTGGAAGAACTCGAGCTTGTGTCGATGGAGATCTCGCAGTGGGAGGCCTGCAGTGCTGATTATATTGTCGGTGGTGGGCTGGTGCTCGAGTACCTGCGTCTCGAGAGCCAGGACGGCCTGGATGCTGGGCGCGAGCAAGAGTTTTTGAACCGACTCATGCAGTTGGCGGAGAAGCTGTCCCAGGCCAGTCGTGGTCGCCAAGTCGGTGCTACAGTCTCGGCCAACGGGACGCCAAGCAAGCGCGAGCGCGAGATCCTGGTCGCTCGCACTGCGCTATCGTCGATGCTCGTGGCGTTGTCCACGCGCTCGGTCCAGTTGTGTGCTCTCCTCGAGGCCACGACCACCAAGGACGACGACAGCGAGATGCAGCAGGACACTGTCCCAGTTCAGCTGCGTCCTGACTTTCTTGGCAGCCTGTCGAGTTTGTCGCGAGGCCGCGAGACCAAGTTTGTCGAGAGCTACCGAGCCAGCCAGCTCCTCACGCTCTGTGCGAGCTTTGTGGACTGGCGCGCGTAGCTGAGGAGGAAGACCCATCTCGGCGCATGGATTTCTACTATTTTTTTACGTACTACTACTAGTACAGTATTCACTATAGGCTCTATCTAGGCAGTTGATTCCCTTGAGTCTTCCCCCCTTTTCTTTTGCAGTGTCTTGCTCATGGGGCGATGGTCTGCCATGGGGCAAGCACAACTGATACTGCATCGTGCGCATGCGATTGCGGGTCCTACGGTATTTATAGCTGGCTGTATTGATGCTGCTTTAATATTACGTAGTATTAATATTACTACCTGTCTAGGTCAAGATAAAGTCGAGGTCCATGGAGGACGGTCCACGCAGCATGTCCACGAGGCTGTCCTGTCTTCGCCGCAGACGATGCGAGCCATCGAGCAGCGACCTGACGTCCTCCAATTCGCCGAGCACCTGCTGCAGGCCGTGGACGTAGTCAGCTTCCACGTGCTTGTGGTGGAGCGTGCCGTCTCGGGCGAAATAGAACCGGTAGGTGCATGGGTACCGCACTTCTCGGTTTAGCAGTGCTCGTAGCAGGTTTTCGTCGTGCAGGAGGTGGGGAAATAGGCTCTCGATTGTGGTCCGTGCATACAGCGCGGTGATGATGCCGCGCATGACGACGACGGGTGTCTCGTGGTTGCCCTCGACGTGGAAAGACTGCAGTTTGAAGTAGAGAAAGATGTGGCTCGTGTCCCACTTGTACACGCGTGCATGGTGATCCGCCGTGGTCGGGAAGGAGGAGGAGCTTGCGCCTGGACTGGTGTAGAACGAGGAATCGAACCGCACGCCCTCGCGGGACCGCACAAAGTAGTCAAAGATGTGGGCCACGATGCTGTCGCTCGAGTCGGCCGGGTTGTAATGCGCCAGCGTATCGCGCACGTCTAGAAACAGCTCGAGGTCGCGCACTTGCTTGCGCAGATCGACGATCGACTGCTCCAGCTGCAGCTCGTGCTCCTTGTACTTGCGGCGGTAGTATTTGCCGCGCTCGCTGTTGTTCATCTTGGGCAGTGTGGCCACGCGGCCGCGGCGGCGGAAGGGCACTGGACTTTGGCCGGTCGACGCTGCTGCACTCGCAGCGGTAGTCATGGTGGACGATGATGGAAGATCGCGAGTGGGGGGATCCTCTGACACGGTGTCTTCCGCTTCCCTGGTCTCCCGTTGGAAGCGAGTGGAGCGCGCTCGTGGAGCCGTTGGGCTGTGTGCGTGGTCGGACAGCAAGGGGGCGCGACGGAGGAGCAAGCGGTCTGGCGGAGCCGCGTCTTCGGCGACCAATTTGGGCGGGGGCGGAGCAGGGTTCTCACGAAGTGCGAAGGATGATCAGTGGAGGATTCAGTGAGAGCGGTTGAATCGCACAGACAAGACAGATGACGGATTTTGAGTGACACATACAGAAAAATGGTGAAACGCACAGACTTGCGTGCAGAATAGGGGGTTTCAAACATGCCAAAATCTCTGCATACTTTTTGGCCCTTCCTTAGCTTACTTTTTTGGAAAAGTAAGCCACCTCTGGAGGTAGCTTACTATGGAAATGAGCAAGGTTAGACTGCTTACTTTTGGGGGTCTGAGCTGCTTTAATTATTTTTGCCAGTTTCCAATATTTGAAACCCCCTAATAGGTTTTAACACGCTCTTCCTTAAAAGCGCGTGTTTAGCGTGTTTAAAAAAAAGAGCGAGATGGGATGGGGCAGAAAGCAGCGGCGTTTCACCACTTTCGCATCTGACTCAGCGGGCCGCTGAGCGGGGGGAGTCGGCGATGGTCCGAGTGGAGGGGATGAAGGGGGCTTCCCCCTGGGGGAAGCACATGCAAAGTAAAAAAAACACGATGATCTCCAATGGAAGCGGAGAACAAAACTGGGCGTGGAGCAAAGAGGTGTACTTTTTAAAATGGTCGAGACTGTATCCCAGGATTAGGAAGAGACGAGAATCCTGCAAAATACAGTTTCAAACAGGACCAGCCAAGGACTGGACCATGTCCAAAATTACCCCGTGAAACTGATTGAGTACAGTAGATGGTGGAAGATACGTCGAGGACGCGGAAAGATAATATCAAGTGTTGTACATTCTCATTCTGCCATGATAATATATTATATTGGCAGCCACTATATCTTTCCACTAAGTGGCTTGAAGACAGAGATCGCGCGTCACACGTGAAAAACCACAAGTCCACCGATCATGTCCAGACCAGCGCTCTTACAGGACGTGCACAAGACTACATCAAAACATGCTTAAGGGGGGAGAGAACTAGGACAACGAAAGCGGATGATCAAGCAAGTGATAACATGTATAATCGGATCGATATGCATTTACTGAGCTGTCGTTGGACTCGAATCGCTCCCTGGGACCCGTTGCCTCCACTTCATAGCGTCGCGGTCTGGCCACCTCTATCAACCGTGGCCAGCCTCGCTGGATCTTGAGGTGGGCGACGACCATGGAGCACGAAGTAGAAGAGCTCAAACCGTCGGCGTGTCAACGGAGTCCCCTCTTACATGCTCTTGGGCGCGCTCGTGTCCACTTGTCTGTAGAACATCCATACCACGAAGACACCGCAGCTGAACATGTCTTGCTGAATGGGGTTGTTGAGCTGGACCGTGGCGAACCCTGGCAGTAAGGTCGATCGGATCTGCTCTGCGAAGTCATTGAGCGTTCGAAGATAGTTGTCTTGGTTGAGTGGATCGTAGATGATGATCTTGCGATCATACATCCGGACGACTAGACCACACCAGTGCGCTCAAGGGAAGTTCACGGGGACGAGCACATGGGTTACACCCATCTCAGCGACGTGCCTTTCGAGAAGAGCGAGGACCGCGTCTGGGATCTTCTGGTTTCGACCGCGCGTGACGTTGCACTCACGATTGTGTGATGGAGTGAGTGAAATTTTGCGAGCAGTGATGTTGATCGGCGTCTGCGTGGAATCGACTCAAGGGTGTCCAGCTATCGGAAATGTGTGGAGACAC
>JAADXF010000832.1:0-11226 GCA_023337575.1 Pythium chondricola | reverse complement strand
GTCGGTGGCGCTGCAACGATCGGCGGGCTTGCGACGTTGTCAGCAGGCGCTAGCATCACCACGGGTGCCACGGTCGCTGGCGGTCTCACCGTCACCACCAACGGCTTGTCCGTCACACTCGGCGGCGCCACCGTTAGTGGAGGTTTGTCGCTGAGTAGTGGGGAGTTGAAAGTGTCGTCGAATACGGCAGCTTCTGATGCAACGACGGGTGCGTTCGTTGTAGGCGGTGGTGTTGGTGTTGGAGGTGATGCGTGGGTGACTGGTACCGTCTACTCCAACTCACAAGCTCTCACTTCCGACGGTCGCCTGAAAACGAATATCAAGGATATTCGAGACGTGCTGGATCTCATGAATCATCTTCGAGTGGTAAGTCTCAAGTACTGCTTGTGTTGTGGACCGATGGCTGAGATAACTCGTCTTCCGTTGTGCAGGTCACGTACGAGTGGCGACGTGAAGACTTCCCTTTTCGTCGCTTCCCTGAGGGTACATTCGCCGGTTTCCTCGCAGAAGAAGTCGAAGACGTGTTGCCAGAGCTTGTGCGCGTGGATGGCCGCGGATGGCGTTCCATCGACTACGCTAAGCTCACCCCGTACTTGGTCAAGGCGGTTCAGGAACTGCAGTCAAACACCACATCGCAGCAAAGCGAGTGCGACGCTGAGAACGAGGCCCTCGCGTCCACAATGCGGAAGGTGCAGCAGCAGATCAATGCACTGCGCGCCGAGATTGAAGCCATCCGGTCCGTGACGCGTGAGCTGCTGGACGCGCGCGCGGCGGTAGCTTGAGTGCGTTCATCGATGTGGGGGAAACGAGCATTTCGCGCGTCAAACGAGAGTGATTGTCGTTTATATTGATGTATTTCTAGACAGTTGTTTGTATAGTGTGTATATATAGCATATTGATGTGTCTACTTCAGGAATAACGAGATTCACCAGCAGTTCCACCCCAAGAAGCCGGCAAGAAAGCTCCAAGCGTCGTCGTCGGCGATCGTCTATTCTTTTCTTCCATGGTTGTGGATGCGGCCTCGGTCCGACACGACGCGTATTCTCGCGCCACCTACGGCTAACACTACTCCCACACGGCTAGGTGATCTGCGATCTCTCACGCGTTCAGCTGGCGTGTGAAACTTTCCCAAGGATCGAGCGCGACGATGGAGACGACAGCGGATCGTCGCCAGCGCTCGGCGACCGCGTGGACGGGCGGCACGTCCAAGCCGCTCCCTGTCAATGCCGCACTGCATTTCGCTGAGCGCCGTGCCTACCGTGACCTGCTCCACGCTGTGCAGCTTCACCCAGAGCTCGCGAAAGAACGAGATGACTTTGCAATGACGCCGCTCCACTGGCTCGCGACCGACCGCGACGTGCCGCTGCGTGTACTTCAGCACGTCGTGCTGGCGTACCCTGAGGCGACGAGCGCGCGTAACCTCGCAGGGTTACTCCCATTGCACATGGCAATGCGTAAGGATCTACCGCTAGACGCGCTCAAGACGCTGCTCAAGTTTTACCCCAACACCATCGTGGCGTCGACCCCGGACGGCAAGACGCCAGTGGAAATCGCCACCGTCTACGTGTCCTCTACTACCAGCAAGTCGTTCCTGGAGATGCTCGACCAAGAGGTACGAGCACTCGTGCGCGTGCCGCCATCCCAGTCCAGCAGCACTAGCACCAACTCCCAGAGGCACCAGCAAAACCAACAGCAGTACAGAAAGAATGAAAGCGAGCGCACGTGGAGCTGGCACGATGACTCAATCGGCAGCGGCTCGCATCGCACGCTGGAGGAGCGGTCGTACGACGGTATTCGCCCGCTGCCGCCGATCTGGAAGCTCAACAAACGCTGCCACTTGTGTGCGACCAAGTTTGGGTACTTTAAGACCCGCCACCACTGCCGCAACTGTGGCGAATCGGTGTGTGGTCGCCACTCCAAGCACTCGGTGCCGCTCACACACCTCGGACTGTTCCACCCACAGCGAGTGTGCAGTGACTGCTACAACAAGCTCCAGACCCACTACACCGACCGCGCTCTCGCGAGGCTCAGCCCATACAGCAACTCGCCCAACGTGCTCGGTGACAATATCATGTTTGAAGACACGCTACCGGAAGATTACGCGTCGTCGCCACGCCAGGCTCGCAGTCGCTCGGTGTTTACGGGCTCGTCGCAAGCCAAGCAGCAGCAGCACCCGCTGCTGTCACCGTGCCACTTTGAGCAGTTCTCGCCACTGGTAGTGACGCGAGCACATCGCAGTGCGACGCTGTCACCGTCGCATCGCACTATATCATCGTCCAACGTGTCGTCACGATCTGGCGCGTCCTCCGCCACGACCGCGACGGCTGTGTCCCAATCCAACTTTCTCAAGACGCCCAGTGCGATCTCGATGCACATCACACACGTACAGCGGACGGAGCAACCGACGACCGTGCTACAGCGGCAGAAAGAGATGCAGCATCGCCGGGACCGACTGGCCAAGACCGACGTGGAGGACCAACAGGACCTACAGGACACACAGGAGCCGTGGCGACGGCGAGGGTCCGATATCTCCGAAGACAACAACCAACGCTCGAACAACGACCACGAACTACACCTCGAGGTGCAGATGGAGAAGCTACTTATCGCCAAGAGGAAGATTAGTGACGCGCTCAAGCACAGCAAACACGAGGTTCAGCAAGCGCAGAAGCAGAAGCACAAGTATGATCAACTCGCGAGGTCGTACGAGGAGCACGGGTACCCGTCGCCACAATCGTCTCCTCCTGGGGACGATCTCGTTCGCGTTGATTCCATGCCTTCCGACACGACCATCGAACACCGCACCGACTCGCGCCGTGCCAGCAGCAGCACAGGCACAGCTGTCAACAGCACCACGCTGAGCGAGGGCAACCAAGACGAACACGAGCTGGAGCAAGGCTCCCCGATCGTCGCGTGTGTGCTGTATGATGAGAGTGAAGTCGGCGACGTGTATGGCTTCGTCCCAGACTCGACACCAAGAGATACCATGGCGTCGTCAGTAGTAGCGACTTTCCAGCCAGATCAAGTCGATTTCTCGCTGGATCTCGCGGCGACCCATCACGACCTTGGCCTCGTGCTGATCACCAAGGGCGACTACACCAGCGCCGTCACCGAGCTACAACAGTCGGTGGACCTGGACGCAACCAATGCACTTGCGTGGTACCACTTTGCCAAGGCCCTCGATGGAAAGGGCGAGAGCAACGCTGCTGAGGTCGCGGTCCACAAGTCGCTTGCAATTGAAGGCAATGCACTGCCGAGTCTGTCACTGCTGGGCAAGCTGTTGAATGCGCGTGGCGAGCACGACGAAGCGATTGCCGTGTTCCGCAAGGCGCTCAATCTCCAGTGTCCGAGTCCACGGTCCAGCAGCCTCAGTGAGTGAGTGGTGACGATGCACATGAAGGACACAGCCCAGTTCATTATTGCTTGTACCAGCAACCTGTTCTCTTCTCTCCAACTAGTCTTTGAACACTGTCATTTCTTCACTGTAACGTAGTTTGTGCCAAAGGTTTTGTTGACGAACGCGAGACTGAGCGTCAGCGTGGCCTGCTTGACGAATACGCGACGCGCTCTCGGTTGGGTGGAAGCCATCGGTTGCTCGAGCTGGAGAGTGAACGTGTTGCCATGAACTGCGTCCGTGTACACCATCTCCAGCAACTCCCTGCGCTCGCCAGCCACACTGAGTGAGAAGTCGCTGGCGCTGCGTGGTGCCTCACGCTTGGTGACTGGTAATATCTTGGCGAACCCCCATACGGGCAGGCAGGACGCCTCCCACACTGTGACATCCAGTGCCAGGGCAGTCTCGAGTGTGGTAGAGATAGCGTCAGTGCTTAGCGCGAGCACGGCTGGTGAGGTGAGGAAGCGTGCGCGATCGCGGTAGCCATTCTACATACCAAGACGAATGTCAGTATGAGTGAGGTGAACGTGATGGCGTCCTACTCACCTCTGCATCCAAGAGATCGACGCTGACGGTGGCCTGGGGCCCTGCGAGTGGTGGAAACTGCACTGAAAAACACTCTATCTCCCAGTGGACTCTCTCCAAGCCCCGGAGCGTTATAGCCACAGTGTATGAGTGCAGTCCGTGGGTGGTATCCACATCGTCGGGCAGGATGCGGACGGCGCGTGGTGGACACGCATACAGCATCTCGGCAACGTGTGACTGCAGGTAAAAGTACACGACCTCGAGTGTCTTGGCCCACGCGAGTGCCACGAGAGAGCTGGCATTCCACGGACCGAGTGGCAGTTCATACAGAGCGAGTCCGAGCTTGGAGTCCGTCTCGGCGATTCGCCGCCACGATTTCTTGGTGAGTACCTGGGTCGGTGTTTGGAACAACTCGGTCGTGCACGCTGTTGAAGAAGAGGTGAGGGTAACGCTAAGCGTCTTGACTGTCTCCAGTGATATCTCTGAGTGGGAGGGCGAGTACTGTGCGCTACGTGCGTAGTGGAACGGATGCGCCCGCTTGGGTAAAGCAGGTTTGATGCTCATCACCTCCTGCTGCGCTGTCCACTGGTCGCTCACTGGCGTGTTGGTGGGCGCGGCAAGTGCCAATGGCTCGCCATTCACTGTGACGACTACGTGGATCTTGAGCGCTGCGTTGGCTTTGTCGTATGTCTGCACGATCGTGTGTGGGAGCATGCGCTTGAGGAGCTCATCCACTTTCTTGCGCGTGGCGGCGCTTTCGCTCTTGGTGGTGGAGGACGACGAGCGTATGGCTGGCTGCTGGTTTGAACTGGTGGGTTGAAGAGGAGCAGTGTCGTTGGCCTTGCGCTGGCTCGTGGGCGCGCGCAACAACGCCGGGCGGCGGTGGTCTCGTGCCGCGTGCATTTTGGCGGAGCTGTTCGTTCACTTCAATGCACTAAAATAACGACCGATACCGTCCATCTGAGTGTTTTTAGAAACATTTCTATTCAGGTTGAAGTATTAATAGCAGTCATGGGTGCGTAGGCCTGACGAGCTGGAACCGAGACGATGGTGTGGCCCTACCAGGCAGTCACAATGTGGGATGAAGAGACTGCAAACACTGCAGCTAATGCTAACGTACCGGTAGAATGCACGCCGTGAGCTGGCGCCCATAGCAGCAACCAGTATCCAAGCCAGTGGCAAACGGCTCTTGCTACAGCAAACCCTCCGTCTCAAAGTCACACTTCACTCTTGACACGTAAGATGTGAGCCACCACTCACCTGTAGACCTGGGACTGCATCGTGGCCAAAGATGGCATGCAGTGGTCCTGGCCACTGCGACGCCCACGACCGAACTTCGACGGCATCGTCTCCACCGGCAGTAGGGTGACTCTCTGACGGCGTCCACTCAGCGTCTGATCGCCCACGGGGCCGTGCCAGCCACCGCATCTTGTACATGTTGATAGGCTCTTGTTGGTTCAGTACGAGGTCAGGCACGAGGCCAGCATGGACGATGATACACTCGTGACGAGGAAGCGTCAGCGTGAACGGCAGCGACGCAAGAAACGCGACATCTTCGGCTGAAAAGCGCTGCACGTATTCGTATTTGGTCGGAACTTGCGTATCAGGTTGCTGCTTCCATGCATAGTACGCGGCCAGTGCTGCATCATCGTGGTTGCCTCGTACGCAGAGAACCGAATGCTCACGGGCGAAGCGAACGACCTACACATCAAATCAGCACGCTCTCGCTCTTATGATCCGAGGAAGAAACACCTTTGCAGCTGAATCGAGCACGCACCTCACAGGATTTTGGTCCTTTGTTCACGAGATCGCCGACGAAAATGAGTCGATCATTGGTCGCATTGAACTCGACTTTGGCGAGGAGATCCTGCAGCTCATCAAAGCAGCCGTGGATGTCGCCCACGACGATCACCCGTGTTGCTGCAGGGATATCCACCGTCTGTCGAGGGCACGCTGCATGTCAGCGCTTACAGAATCCAGTGGCGCGCTCATCAAGATGCATCATTCACCTGATGAATGACGTCCGGCAGCGCCACATTGTCATGGGCAGGCTTCATTTTTGTCGGAACTGCGAACTTTTTCTCAAAATTTGGGATCGACGTATAGTCGATCCACTGCAGCACGCACAATGATTGGTTGATGTGGAGTTAAATGCCCTATCCGCTGATGGACTGCTGTTTCGTCGGCACCTGTTTTGTGGGAACTGTGAAGTCGGAAATGCCCAAAAAGCCGAAGATTGGTGCTCAACAAAACTAAAAACTCGCCGTGCCAACTCTGACTTGCTTGTCTCAATTTTCGCTCTCGCTTGAAGAAAGGGTTGGGTTTAGTCTCCATCCCAAAGCAAGTTGGCCATTTTGGCAACAAACGTTGTCGGTCGCCCCCAAGTTCAAAGTTCAGCAGCAAAGCAGTTCCATTCCCTGTGCTCATACGTGTACGAGCACACGCTGCTCACGCGCTCCTATCTATCTACGTACCCGACGCGTCTAACGGAGCTCTAAACGCGGCGCGCGGGTCTATCTACAGTATCAATCCGGGGTAGCGGCGATAGACTCTCGCCGTGACGTGCAGTTATCACACATTTTGATAGAGCGGAAGCCATCATGAGCCGCCTCGTGGTCGCCATCAGCCACGTCGAGTTCACGGAGACCGACCAGACCTTCTACGTCATCCGCGTGCAGCAGGACGCCGACGAATGGGAGGTTCGCCGCGCCTACTCGGACTTTCGCCACCTCCGGGACGGCGTCCACCGCGTGCTCAAGGACGACAAGCACCAGCTCGTCAACGACGAGGCCTCGCGCACGTTCTACAAGGGTGTCCACGACCTGCCGTTCCCACACAAGCGCCTCTTTGGCTCGAAAAAAGATCACGTCGTCAAGGACCGAGCCGTCGAGCTCCACCATTTCCTCATTAAGCTGCTCTTCCTCACGCACGCGTATCGTAAAGCGCAAAAGCACCTCTACGACGACAACGCCAACTCGTCTTCGGTCACCAACGCGTCCAACTCGCGGACATCGACGCTTGTGCGGAAGCCGCACGGCAGCGCCAGCATCTTCTTCCTCTTGCGCGACTTCCTCAAGCCATCTATCGCCAACGCGCGAGGTGTCGTCGGCGCCAACGCCAACTGCAACGACCACCAAACCGACACCGACGACGAACAAGAACAGCATGCGCGCATGCTCCGCGAAAGCAGGATGCTCAACATGCGCACGTCCCAGCAGACCAAGACCATGAGTGCGCCGCAGCTGCAGCAACAGCCCGGCGCCACCACCAACTCGCGCTCACGCGCCAACACCGCCGGTTTGCTCCGCACCACCACCAACGCCAACGCTTTGACGCCACGCCGTGGCGCGCCACCACCACCGCCACATGAGCCCATTGCACCCGAGGCGCTTGCTGCAGTCACGCGGTCGCTGTCGCGCGTGGAAGTCGTGGAGGAACCGACCGAACATCACGTGCATTTCGGCGCCGAGGTGACGGCCATGAGCAAGCCACGCACAAAGTCGGTGACACGCCGACCATCCGCGGCGACACCAACACCAACACCAACTCTAGCGCCAACACCGACACCGACAGATGCCGTCTTTTCCGATAACGCCGACACTCGCACGCGTAGCGCCTCGCGGCGCTTCCACGACCGCATCTCCAATGCCGACTTTTCGTACCCGGCGCTGCGTGCGATCGCGTCCGACTATGACCTCATCGCAACCACGCCCGACCCACAGCCACGGTCGCTGTCCACGTCCTCCACGGCGTCCTCCACCGCTTCGATGCGTGGCGGTCGACCAGCGTCCAACACGATTTCCACGGACGTTGGTTTTGACAACGCCAACACCAACTCGAGCACCAGCAGTGGTCCTGGCAGCAACAGTTCGCGTCGGCGGCCGCGCCGCTCGGGCGCCAACTCGTCTTCGTCTCTGTCGGCGTCTATGTCGGCGTCGGCGGTGCTGCCCTCGCGTGCTGAGCTGGAGCAGCGTACGTCGGAGCGCCTGTCACGCCTCACCCCGCAGCTCACGGCGCAGAGCATCACGATCGAGGCACAGAAGGCCCTGGAGAAGCACGTGTCTGAGTACAAGGCGATCATGGTGCTACGGTACGTGGACCGGTTCATCTCCAAGGCCGTGGGCAAGACGCCCGGGTGCTACACGGTGGTTGGGTCCAAACTGGTGATCGACAGCGCGCGCTTTGTGGAAGAGCTGGACGACGTGTTCCCGGATCTACCGGCGGGCATCCAGTTGGCGTTTAAGAACGCGGCGGGCGAGTGGGTCTTCCCCAAGGCACTCGATGCCTACGTGCAGATGAAATGGCACTCGTTCCAGGGCCACCACCGCAATCCGTTGGCGCCAACATCCGGTGCGAGCACGACGTCATCGCACAGTGGACGCAAGAACCAAAAGACCACCAAAAGTAAGGGCAAAAGTAGTCGGCGCGGCACCGCCAAGTCGGACTCGGACGATGACGATGACGACGACGACGACGACGATTCGGATTCCGAATCCGAGTACGAGTTCGAAGACACGGGCGGGTTCATGAAGAAGAAGGAGCGCGCGTTCACGCAGGAGGAAAGCGACGTGCTCCAGATGATGATCGCCGACGGCACGGCGGGCCGCGAACAGATGCTACGGCTGCGGCGCCAGTTTGACGAGCGGGGCTGGCAGCGCCAACGCAAGATGCCCCATGCCCAGAGCAGCGGCTCCCTCGTGGGCAGCGACACGGACGACGACGACGACGCCACGGGCTCGGGCAACGAGTCAATCAAGCGGTTCCAGGAGATGCAGAACCGCATGCGCAAGTCGCGCATGAGCCGCCACGACGAAGGCGGACTGGTCTGAGTGGTAGAGCCCGTGCTACAGTAGTGTGTGTCGTGTACGTAGCAAGAGAGAGAGAAGAGAGAGAGAGTAGTGTCGGCCTCACGAATCCAACCGCAGTATTTTGATTCGAAAAAACCAAGAAAAATAGAATGCCATGCAAATCTACCAATGTTCTTCTTTATGAAAAAAAAGAATGCGAAAAAAAGAAACACGACAGCGGCGCCACTCGGACGCATACTACTACTACGCCTTGATACTACTACTCCTAGCAGTGGGCACGTCCTCCTCCCCTCCACACAGAGGAGAAGAGTGGAGTGGAGCGGAGAGCAGAAACAGAAGACACTACTTGATCCGAGGTGGGCGAGCAGACACAACAAGACGACGCCTCCCAAAATTAGTTGCTCGACGTGCTGCTGCGGCGCTTGGAGAAGACCTTCATCGTGAGGCGCGAGGACATGGACGCCCGAGGCGAGTGGCCGCTGGACGACGTGCCCGTGGACGCCGTGGACGCGATACTCTCTCTGGAATTCTGCGGTGGCGACTTGACGCGACGCTTGTACACGCACGTGTCCTGATCCACACGGATGCCCCACTGGAGGTACTCGGCCTTGGTCGCGGCCTCCAGGAATTGGTTGAGCTTGGCGATACGGTCCTGGATGATCTTCTCGCTAAAGTTGCCAAACAACTGCTTGTTGGGCAGCTCTGGGATCTCCTTGCGCTTGTAGCCGTTCTTGGTCTGCAGCGTGGCCGCGAGGTTGCGGAATGTACTGTAGCGGTGCCACACGTACAGCGTGCCACGCGTGTTGGTCTCGATCTGGAGCTTGTACTCGACAAACTGGCGGCCTTCCCGGTACGTGATGCGGCTGTCCACGACCTTGGCCGAGATCAACGACACCTCCTGCGACCGCACGAGCTTGTTCTGGAGCTGCATCACCTGCTGCTTGAGGCGATCGTTCTCACAGAGCAGCTCGGCGTCCGCGTACTCGGCCACGTTGGACGAAAGCGTCGTGCGGAGGCGCTCGTTCTGCGTCGACAGCTCGCGGTTGAGTTCCAGCGCCGCCTCGGCCGCCTGCTTGGCGTCGCGGGCGGCAGCCTCCGCCTCGGCGACCTTGGCCGCGGCCTCGGTCAGCGCCTTGAGCGTGCGCGGCGACACGGGGCCCTGGTCGGCACCATCGTCGTCCTTGTCACTGCCGTCACTCCAGTCATCCTCCACCGGCTCCTACGCAAAGCTTTCCTTAGTGCCCATTCCATCGACAACCCAACAACAAAAGAACGTACCGGCTCGAGCTCGTCCATCTCCTTCGGGGCCGCCCGCTGCGCCGCGAGCTCGCGCTCGTGCTCGGCCTGCCGCGCCATCTCCTGCTCGCGTTCGAGCTGGCGCTGCATCTCTCGCTCGGCCTCGAGCGCGCGCTGGTGAGCGAGCTCTCGCTCCCGTCGTACCTTGGCCAGCAGCGCCGCGTAGGCCACACGCTGGAGGCGACCACGGTGGAGCGCCTGCGCCTTGATCGCCGCGAGCCGCAGACGCTTGTACTGCGCTTTCAACAGCGCCTGGCGAACCTGGGCCTGCACCTTGATGGCCGCTTGTCGCTGCTGCAGGAACTTTTTGCGCTGCAC
Organism: Pythium chondricola; assembly: GCA_023337575.1. NCBI lineage: Eukaryota > Oomycota > Peronosporomycetes > Pythiales > Pythiaceae > Pythium > Pythium chondricola. The sequence goes on along the minus strand of JAADXF010000832.1, from coordinate 888 downwards.
GTGGCCACGGATCGTCTTCTGCACCAGGATCGCGTGCTCCGTGAGCAGCGCGTTGCGGCGGTCCTCCAACTGCTGCAAGAGCCCGGAACTAAAGTACACTTTGGTCGTACCGATCGCAAACTTGCTGTTCTTGGTGGTGCTCGCGGCCTCGGGCAGGAGCTGCTGCAGCAACCCGATCACCATCGCCTCGGACGACGCATTGCGCAGCGCCGACGGGCAGATGATCTGGAAGCGCTGCTGGAAATCAAGGAGCGGCAGGCGGTTGGGGAACGCCGAGCGACTGATGCGGATCGCAGCGATCACACCAGCACACCGGAGCTGCTCGACGATCATCTGGCGGTGGAACTCGTGCGGACTCTTGTTGGCGTTCGGTTTGATACAGCGCACGTACTGGGATTGGGTCTTGCTGATGGTCTCCATCAACTCGGTGAGCTGCTTGCGGAACGCGCCGGCGATCGTGTTGCCCACGAGGTAGCCACCCGTGCGGCCCGACTTGCGCGCTGGTCCACGCCCCGAGCTCTTGCGCTCGGGCGTGGCCGGCACTGGGCCCGAGAAGATGCTTGCGATGATACTGGACGTACTGCCACTCAACAGTTGCACCATGTCCGTGGGCAGCGTGTCCTTGTTCTTCTCCAAAAAGCTACCACCATGGTACGTAACGTCGCCGGCGTAGTGGCGGATCGTGAACAGCATGTTGTTGAACTTGATCTTCTCAATCTTGGGGTGGTCGCCGTGCGCGTCCAGCACTTTGCTCACAAACGTCGAGTCGGTGGCCTGAGGACGCAGCACTTCTTCATTCAACAGACTCACGATGCCCATGCGGCCTTCGATCAAGTCCAAGATGGGTTGGTTGTCTTCGAACGTGACCAGATCCAAGGGGATCTCTTC
>JAADXF010000831.1:0-11234 GCA_023337575.1 Pythium chondricola | reverse complement strand
TTCATGAATCTGAAATCTGAAGACTGGATCGGTGCATACAAACACGTGCAGCCGTTCGAAGACGAGTACAGTTCGATGATCAAGGAGGGAGCGGAGTCAGAGATCCCGATAGACGAGCCAACTGAACAAGAAGCAGATCCACGGTGGCTGGAGGTGTGGACTCGCTAATATGATTTCATACAGTGCATATGAATATACAGGTATTCGTTTTTAAAGGTTTTGCAAGGTTCATTGAAAACTACAGTGGGGTCAGCCACAGATCTGATCTGAACAGACTGGTTGGAACAAAATTGGAAGCCGAAAAAAAGGCGCGCCAGTCAATCGAAAGCTGCTGAAGAACCAGCTGACAAAAATAGAAACCGTGCCATTGGTTGTAAAGAAAAAAACGAGCTCGTTCGATTGGTGTAAAATACGACTCTGTCGTGTTTGTGCTCCCGATGCTATGGGGCTGTGAAACCCGTATCCGATAACTCGCTGCCAGGATAATCGTGTCTGTGTTCAACTAAGTTCGATCACATTGAGTTGCTGTAGCTGATTTCTGTTAAACTTCAACATCTGATTCATTTATTTTCATGTTTTTGGTTCACTGTCAGTCTGTTCCTGTTGAGCCACCGGCAACATTCTCAATGGTGCGCCAATCAAGCAAACTTTTTCCCGGTTTGAGCCCCCCCATAGTTCCCTATGGAACTACGAATTCTTCTTACGAAGAACGAAATCCTTCAAAATAGATACACCCCGTCCAAAAAGATATGGGTACATCCCGAGTAACATGAGTTATGTTCATGGTTTGTTTGGTGGTCCCGTCACGGAGCTGCGTGCACGATGGCGACGCGAACAGTGCACTGATCGTCCACGGGAACAACCACTTGACTGTTGCCGATCGAGTGGAGCTGTGCCGATCCCTTGCGTGGATCCCTACTGTGAATTCAGGTATTAGCATGTCAGCATTAGACACAGAAGAGTCACCCCTCGCACGTCCTCCCGACTTACTTGCTATGGACGAGAGCTCGACCCGTCCTCCGAATCCACGACGACACCACCTCGACCTCCAGCGTGCACTGGCGTAGCTCCTCGATAGAAATGGACAACGGGATGTCCTGGGGCGAGCTTGGAGCCATGTTGCGTGTCGTGCCGTCCGGCTTCTCGCCTTCTTTGTGCACGAGTCGCCACTTGATCATATACCTCTTCTTCTTCTTCTTCGGATGATGGGAGCACTCGAACGCCAGCGACATCGTCACTGGCGCAGAGCGAACGAGTTGTCGTTGTATGTCGGACGGTGGCGTGGCGAGACGGTCTCGGACCTTGTCGATCTCCTCCGTGGCACCCCAAACGTACTTGCCTTGCTTCGTGTGCACGATTTCAGACTCGTGAGTCCCCCAATGTCGATCTCTTTCAACGGGCACTCCGTGTGTGCTTCCAGCAGGTCACAAAGCAGCTCGCGGCTGCGACGCTCGGATGGAAGATCCTCGACACGCTGAATGCGGCCAGCGAGTGCCGCGTTCTTCTGCTGCTTGTCCACGTACTCTTTGGCTGTCATTATAGGCAGACACGAGTTAGTTTGGCTTCCATGCACCGCGATACGCAGGCTTGTATCGTACCGATGGAAGAGGCAGTAGAGACCAGCGGCACGATGATGACAGACGTGCCGCCCATCGCCACCGTCAGGCCGTACGTGGCGAGCGGGAGCCCGATCGTGTTGAAAACGTGGAGACCGCCCTGTTCAACAGCCACAGCACAGCATAGTCAGTCAGTCTTGCTTCTCTTGTCCTTGGAAGCCCCGACTACGACTCACCTTGATGACGTCTGCCCATTTGTCGAGTCGGTTCTTGAGCTTGATTTCGATCGGTGTGTGGTAACAGCGAAGCGTGAGCTCGCAGTAGACACGCAGCTCGAGTACCTCGGTCTTTTCGTCCCATTCAAGTGAAAAGAACCCAGGAAGACGGTCTTTCTTCTGCACGAGCGACTCCAAATGACGCAGCAGGTACAATGACCTGGCGCGTTCCAGGCGATCGACCGCGGCGCCGGGCATCTCCCACACTTTATTGTGGAACCAGTCCAGTTCGAACCCATGCGGAGCGGTAGGTCGCAGCACGCCACTCAACGCATTTCGAGGGTCAGGCTCACCGACTGGCATCTCCTTCGTTGCTCCAATCGTGAGTCGACGGCCGACGTCGAACTCCTTGTCAATGACGAGCTCCATCTTCATCACCAGGTACATCAGCAGCGCCTCAGCCAACTCCGAGACGCGGGCACACACGGTTAACTTGATCAAAGTGGTCGCTGATGTCTCACGCGTGATCAACTGGACCACGCCCATCGCACCGTCTTGAGTCGTACACAACAACAACTTCTTCGACATCCATCGGTGCAGTAGTTCGCTGCGAGATATGACAGCGAACTGCGTGAAGAGCGTCTCCGAGACGCAGAGTCTCTCATCCACTTCGTAAGTCCAGACGATACGCTGGTCGGCATCGCTTGGGGTCGCCGTACTGAGCGATGTGGCTTGCGATTCATCGCCTTGAGTGCCCCACAGCGCTGGCACGATCAGGTCCGAGTCCCAGTTCATCACCGCGTCTCCGTTGGCAGCAAGCGCCAACCCCCAGTACTTCAGCAGCGACTTAAACCCCTCGGCTAGGCGGTGGTGAGCGCGATCGGCGTCCTCGCCGGCTTGACGCGCCGCCGCCGATGTCTCGCACTCGTCCAGGTCTCGCCAGATCTCACTCTTTTCCACCAACAGCGAGTGCGCGAGCAGTCCTTCACGGCGCAGAGCGTCGACACGCTCGTCTTCCTCGCCTTGCTTGGTCGAGTTATCCAGGAGCGTGTGGTTGATCACGCCTTTCACCAGGGCGAGCACGAGCTGCACGTCGAGAACGACGTAGTCGCGTAGGCCACGCGCATGCTCACTGTCAAACCACGTGACTCCCGCAACGTCCGCGACGGCGCGCAGCGCCTTTTTGAAGTACTCCACCCGGCTCACGTTCGTAGCGTGTGCTCCGTACGCGCTCCTTGTGCACAGCGTGTGCACCGGTACAACGAGCTGCCGCAGCCGCACGTGCATGAGTTCACCGTCTGCGTCGTTACGACACTTCTGTAGGAACTGGATGAGCTCGTCGTGTTCGTCGTCGACCACGGTAGTGTTGTCGCGGACGAACGCCTTCAGCTTATCAACCGCCGCGCACACCGAGTCGCCATCGCTATTGTCCATGGTGATCATGTTTTGTCGATCGAAACCCTGCAGCTCATTCCACTTGATCAGGTTGGTTTCCATGTCGTTGATCGCATGCTTGGTATCCACCGTGTTGGCCTTGGTGTACACCACTAGGATCTTGGCATCGCGGTTGCTCTGCCGCGCCAGATTGACCCACGTCACGACCTTGTGCTGCAAGAACCGCTGCTTCTCGCAGTCAGATGCCAGGGCGGCGTACTCATGGAGATCGATGCACAGCACGTAGAGCGATTGCTCGGAGAGGAAGACGGCGTGGGCGGCGTGGTACACATCCTGGGCGGCGAGGTCCCAGAACCACACGTGGTAGCGACGTCGATCGTTTTCTGCATGCTTGTGCTTGTCCTCGAACGTCACAGGGAAGAGGTCGATGCCGACCGTGCCGTGCGGGCTCGACTCACAGTGTGGCGCTCGGTAGTACATCGATTTCGTGAAGCTGGTCTTGCCAGCTTTGGGGGCCCCGAGTACGCAGATCTTGGCGTACACGTGAAGATTGACTGCGTCGTCGAGGGCCTTCAAATGCTGCTCCATCGAAGCCCTTCCGAGGCGAAACTCATCCGCGGCTAGACGCAGAAGGTCGCCACCGTTCGCCTTGGCGCGTGTCCACTACTCGACGGCGCCTCGCATTGCCTCCAGGGCATCGCGCAGTACAGTGGCCTCACACTGGTCCACTAGATCGTCACAGGTAGCGTCCCACGTGTTTCCAGTGGCGACGAGCGTGTGGATGGTGTCGACCTCGCGAAGCAGCACGTTCACTCGGTCCTGGCGTGGATACGATTGAGTTGCTAGACGCAATACGTAGGACAGAGACGACAACTGGCCCCACGGCGATGAGTCACGCGGCGGAATCAACTACGTGGGCATAGAGGAAACACACCTCGGTACGGTAGGCGCCTGGAAGGCGATTGATGAATGCCAGAGCGCGGGCGGTCACGGGATAACGCGATCGGCAGTACGCCTGGAGCGGCGTCTCGCCACGCTACAGACACGCCCGCTTAGACCTGAAAAAAACACACCGAGATTGAGAGACAAGAACGTACCGAGTCAACGATGTCCACAGGCACGAGGTGCTCATGAATCAGCCACTGGGCGAGGTCGTCCAAGCCCCACGCAAGACTCGCATGGAGTAGCGACCATCCGAACTGATACAGCAGAAGAGAGTGCGTTAGGTTGATAGACGACTGCGATTTTGAATGAATCAACTGACCCCGTTCAAGTCGCATGGGTCGATGGCACCAGTCAGGACTGCTTCCTGAAGTCGTGCCGTGGCGGTGGTGTGGTCGTAAATGCGCATGCACTCGGCCACGGTAGCAGCAACGGGTCCATTCACGTCGCTCGTCAATGGCTGGTCTTCCGGGTGCGCAAGGCACGCGTTTTGCTCGTAAAAGCACGGCTCCATCCACGGCGATTGACGAGCACAGCGCTGGTTCTGGCGGTCGTGGTGTTCGCAGTACCCGGCCAGGTTGAGATGCGTATTGATCCGGCAGCGAGTGCCATCTTGCTTGGTGCCCACACACAACTCGCGCTCTTGGTGGTAATCGCAGCGACCGTTGACGAGATTCCCAGTATGAGGGCATCGATCGCCGTGCTTCGTGGTGCCGTTGCAGCGCCCGTACGTCCTCATTGGCTTGCTTCTTGCCGTGTCTTGCTTCTTGGTGGTGAATTGAATAATGAATAGCAACGCACCGCGCATGGCTGGCCATGGAGGTCCTCGGCGCTACGTGACCGAGAGCACCGACATGTTGGTTCCTGTGTTTATTGCTTCCGAGGCCTCTCGAGCAGCTCAACGTTGGACGCCGACAGAAGGTCCCTCCTTCATATGGTGCCGACTCTTTCAAAGCTCACTTGATGAGCTCTTCACGATACTGTCTTATTGTAGTATATGTAGTGACTATCGTTCTGTTCGAATCCATAAATGTACTATTATAGCGATGAGAGGGTCGCGGCCGTAGGACTTGTGAGAACTCAGCGTCGTGTACCGCCGTGGCCAAGCCCACAAACGGCCGGGTTCGCGTGGCTTCATGGAGATGAACGCTATCAGCCAGAGCCACCTGATTGTTTCGAGTACTGTATAGTACATCGAGAGATGAGGCAGCAGCTGAGCGGGCAAACGTGATCGTTGGAACCGGCTTGGTACTCCATGTTCCCTGTCTGATGAGCTAGCTGTCGCAGTGCGATCGTGGTCGGTGGTACTAAAGCAAAACTGGTGTCGAAGCTATGGATGAGTCTCCAATCTAGTACAGTAGCTAGAGCATTTCCAGCACTGGGTGCGTGCAAACACCTTGACACCCACCTCGTTGTGAGGTACTAATAGTATCGCAGAGGTCTTCACCCTGTACTGTAGGCTCATGGCGCTCATGCAGCACCATACTAACCGCCTCTGAGAGACGGTGTCCCGTCGAGAAGCTGGAATCACATTTTGAACGATTGCTAACGCATCTTCCAACCAAATCAGAGTTCACTGCCTGGTGCATCACTTCTTACCTGTCAAAGCTGATATGGCTTCACTATCTGCTCCTCCCCCGTTGAAGTGACTCGCGACGGATCGTGACCTTCACCACAAGACAACAGTGAAGAAATACCATGGGGCAGACTGCCAGCGCCGTTTGCTGGTGCTGCTTGCTCGACAAGCGCGCAAGCCTCGTGCGCAACGAGTCCCTCAAGGAGAAGCTACTGGACGAAGAGACTGAAGCCACTCTAACAGTTGGCGCCACGCCGTCGAGCGATTCGCAGCGAAAGATCTCGGAGATCACCGATGAGCAAGCGGAAGAAACCAACGATCACTTAATTGAGAACGACGGCAACGAAGATCAGCCAAATAGGCAAAGCATCATCAGCGATGGCAATGGGAGCGACGATGAGGACACCACACAGACACGAGCGAAACCCGGTAGACGCATGTCCAGCCAGCGGGAAGAGCCCAACGCCTGGGACGTCAGCGCAGCCGAAGCAGAGAACGGCTCGACCAGAGAGCTCATGGATGCCAATGTCTATGCCAGCGATCGCGATCTTGCAAGTGAAACGAGCAGTCGGTTGAACCGTATTCTGAGCGATGCATCCGTGCGATCTGCGAAGGAAGACTCGTACGCGTCCTCACACGAGGTGGTCGAGAGCGAGGCCTATCAGGACAACACTAACGACATCGCCAGTGGCCGGCGTACACTGCAGCACCTCACGTCATCACGAGTGTTTGACGAAGAAGCTAGCAGTACCAGCAGTCGCCAGGTCGCTGAAGAAGACGGCATCGGATCCTATGGGTCTGACGCGTCCTCATTGTGCAGCTTCCTGATTCGTGAGTCGGATGAATCATTGACTGCCGTCGTTAATGTAAATGCAGTAGGTGACGACGAGTCAGCCTCGAGTCCCAAGTCGCAGAGCCCACGCCGTGGCAAGAAGAAGAGCAAGAGTGGCAAGCGACGATAAATGGATTCATTCATGCTGTAGCTTCCGATCCGTGTTCACGCAGTGATAATCAGACAGCTAGGCGCTAGTTTACATTGTGTTCTACCTGAACAGATTAGTCATAAATCCCATACAGCTTCGGCGGCTTCGTGCTGGCCCTGACTCAAGTACACTGGCGGGTTGTATCGGCTGTCTTCATCGGTCTTGTCCTTGGCGTGGATGAGGTTGTAGGAGCTCCACTTCTTCCAGCTCTCGTCTTCAACCACGAGTGGCTGCTGCACATCAACATTCTTGGTGGACGAGAGCCGCTGCTTCTTGGTCGGCTTCACAGTAGAGGACCCGCGGCACGAAGACCAGCAGTCTGAGAGGCACGCGCTGACGCCCTGCCCCATAGCATGGACTCCCGACGTGGCCGAATGGAGTAGGTTGCAGTTCGCCCTGTCGGCTAACCGACGACTCTCCACACCGGATGCGCCGCTTTACCATCGCTCCTTCGTCCCCACGCCTCTTCAAGATACCGGTATTCGTCTCCATCCAATAATTGTATTCCAAATATACAATACTTATCATTTCGACCCATTATAATTCTTGTGTAGAGCAAGAATAGCCTGCTTGATGATGAACGTCGGATGCTGGGCATTGGGATGCAATGGCCTCATCGTCGACGATAGCGCCGACCATCGCGCCACCGGTTGAGGGGCCTCCGCTTGAGGAAATCCTGTATCACGTTCGATTAATTGACCCATGGCGAGTGTCCCAGGCCACCGCAGGCTCACCACAGGCCCAGTACACTTTCTTTGGCTTGCAGCTTGAGCTCCATGGGCATGCACGGCTCGACAACCAGCCAGTTCAGCTCACCCTTGACTTCTCCACTGCGTCTAGAGCGTCACAACGCAAGCAGCTGTGCAATGTCCTGGGTCCATATCAGCTCATCGTCGCGGCCAAGATGCTATCGGAAGCAGCCACAGATCAACAGAAGCCACTCCTCCAAGCCATGGTACCCGTGCAGACCCAGAACGCGCTCGCTCGCATCAACACGATCCATTTTCTCAAGTACTGCAACACGGGGGAGGATGTGTACCGAGAACTCGAGCGTGTGCTGGACCACGTGAGCGTCGCGCGGCCATGTGAACTCACCTTTCTTCGCCACAACCACGCCCAGGCAAGTGCCAAGATCCGTCCGTTTGCTGCGCGTGCCGACGTGCAGCGTGCACAAGTGGCCCAGTTCCAGAAACTCGAGGCGGAGGAGAGCAAATGGCCAGAGGAGCGCAAGAAACGCAAGCAGTTTGTGCTCCAGCAAATGGATTTCTTCCGCGAAGAGTACCTGTACCACCACATCAGCGCGCAGCTGCTTGATCTCCATCGAGAGATCATGGCGGACGGTGGCCAGTGGCACGCGTACGAGTTCGAGAAGGCATTGTGGTACTACCACGCGCCTTCAAACTCGCTGTTTGCGGAGCATCCGATGCGGAACGATGAGCGAACGCGGCAGTTGATTGGCAGTGTGCAGTTGCGGACGCGTGTGGCGGCCCAGCGTCTACAGCACGGCGTTCGTAGGTTTCTCAGGGTCAAGCATACGGTGGATCGATCGGTGGAGACGCTGCTGGCTGTGATCAGTGGGAAGGTAGTGGACGTGTTGGTGGAGGAGGGGTTGGATGAGTGGATGCGGCGGACGGAGGAGGAGGAGCGAGCGGCGGTGGAGCGGATGTGGCAGTTGGAGTTGACGAAGTTGGAGGAGGCGAAAAGGCTGGAGGAGCTGGAGCTGGCCAAGTTGGTGGAGGCAAAGCGAGTGGCAGAGTCTGAGTTGGCGACAGTGGCGGAGGCAACGAGGGTGGAAGAGTTGGCGTTGGAGAAGCATCGAGTGGCGTTGGTGGAAGTCAAGAGACAGGAAGAAGAAATGGAAGTGAATCGCGTGAGACTAGAGGCGGAGACCAAGCGGTTGGAAGAGTTGGCGGCCATGAAGAAGTTGGAGATAGAGGAAGCGGAGAAAGCCAGAATAAGGCAGGTGGAGGAAGCGCAGAGGCTGGAAGAGTTGGAGAAGAAGAGGAGAGCGGAAGAGACGGTCAAGGCCCAGCGGTTGGCGAAGGAGGCGTGTCGATGGCGAGAGCTGGCGGCGGCACAGAAGAAGCTAACGCAAGAGGAAGAAGAAGCACAGAAGCTGCAGGCGCAGAAGGAGGAGGAAGAGGAGGCCGAACGACAAGAGCTGCTTGCTGCGGTGAAAGAGACTCAAGTCGTCATGGAGGAGAAGGCGGAGATCCAACCACCCAGGGCTGGACTGGTGGAGATTGGAATTCTGACCAGTGAATCGGTTCCTGTATTGATCAGTGAGGAGAGCGAGCTGGTGGGAGTGCCTTCCAAGCCACTAGCTGAGACAGCAAGGCCAAGTCAAGCACCTCAACCACAGATGGAGCCTGCCACTGCTTGTATTGGCCAAGACTGCGACAGTGACGATGACGGAGTGGCCAGAAACTGGCGATCACGGCTTCGTTTGCTCAAAACCAACTATGAAAAAAAGCGCACGTCCCCAAAGAAGCCACGGCCTCGTCCTGAGAAGCGAGGCCCTGTTCGTCTCATCGTCAGTGAAGGAGTTATCAGTCCATTGGAGCCAGACTTACGCGATCGCTCGTCGCTGCTCCTGGAGCTTGCAGTTGATGGACCGACGCCAGTTCTGTTCGCGTCCCTGGTACGTATTGATTCTGGCCAGGATGTTTCGATTGTGCTGATCAAGGCAACTGATTGAATGGCTGATAGAAACAAGCGAGGAGTGTGCCGAGTCCTCGAGTGTCGGCACCGATTGCACTGCCCTGGCGACGCGACGGCAGCTTCCGCAGATTCCACGCATTCTTTACTGGCTCCGAGCCACACGCCAAGCTCCCCTCTGCCTATACTACAATCAGTACAAGAAGCAGCACGTCGCCTAGACCATTGACGCCACCCACGATGCCAGCGATTGTCAATACCAGTTCGTCGTACTCGAAGCCACCGCCACCAACGCAACTGGCCACCGAGTCCTGGGACGTGCCCCGCAAGCACGCGCCCACCAATTCGTCCACGAAAAAGCTACCGTACATCCGCAAGAAACATGCTCAGTGACTGACTACGTCGTGTGTGTGTCTCTCTCTATTCGTGTCGGGCTCGGTGTGGTGACCGCCATCGTGCTGTCCACTTAGAAACCTTCTTTCAGCTTGCGCACGTACTCGCCAAGACGGTGCTGCGCCTTGTTGGCAATCTACATACAGTGCACACACACCACCTCAGTCTCCTTGATCCAGGAGTCCATCCAACTCATCAGCTACGTACGTCAATGTTCGGGTTGATGGCCAGCAGCGCGCGAATGTCCTGCAGCGCAAGACGGTATCGCTCCAGGCCTTCGTACGCGAGGCCGCGGCGCAGCAACGCCTTCTGGTTCTCCGGTTCGAACTCGAGCACGTGCGAGCAGTCGCGGATCACGGCCGAGAAGTTGCTCAGCTGCTGGTTGCACGCCGCGCGGTTGCTGTAGCACGCGAGCGCGACGGGCGAGTCTTGCTTGTCGGCGGCCTCCAACGCCGCCGTGTACAGCTCGATGGCGCGGTCAAACGCCGCGGCCTTGAATGCGTCGTTGCCTTGCTCCTTGAGTAGCTCGGCGCGGCTGAGGCCCGAGCGACGGGCCTTCTCGGCCTGCTTCTGCAGCGGCTCGACCTCCTGGATGAGCCGGTTCAAGTCCTTGTTGTCAAAGTCCACGCGCTGGCCAGCACGCAGCGTCGCGAGCGCCTCTTCGTACTTCTTGAGACCCTTGAGCGCGAGCGCGTGGCGGTGGTAGCCCTTGACGAAGCTTGGGTTGAGCGCCACGCACTTGGCGCCGTCGGCCGCGGCCTCAACGAACTTGTGGAGCCCATTGTAGGCCGCGCTATGACGTGTCAAGAGCTCCAGCATCAGACGTCTAAAAGATTAACTAATCGGAGGAGAGATAGACCCCACCTGCGGTTGGAAAAGTAGACGTGGTTAGTCGCGTCCAGTGCGATGGCCTCCGAGTACTTTTGCACGGCGGTAGCCCAGTCGCCGACCTTGAAGGCCTCGTTGCCTTCGCTACAAGACACATATACACACAGAAGAGATGAGTACAGTGGGCGTACGCGCGCTGACGATTGCATAGGGGAGGCGCACTTCTTCTTGGCTTCCGCGGCGGCGTTCGGCATCTTGTTGGTCTAAAATTTAACGTCCGTGGTCTAAACGTCGAATGACCACACTCGTCGTAGCCATGACAAGTCATCACAAATCCTTCCAGAATGAATCTGTCGTCTACGGTACTTCGGTTCTAGAAGGCTCATGAAATCAACTAGATTAGGATGACTACAACCTCAGTTTTACGTCTCGCCATTTATGGCGAGACTGTATTCTTATAAGGAAGTGTCTGCTATCACAAACTTTTTGCCCCTAACCCTCGATCAATACAACTTTTACAAACTTTTGGTGTATTTCACTGCAACTGTGCGAGCGCTTGGCGCCTGAAAACGCCGAACGGCTCAAACCATCGGCCTCAACAGGCGTCACTACATATAGGAGTGTGAACGCCATTGCTGCAATCGTCCGCTGCTCAGCTCCATTTTCGTGCCGGTGGCACCGCTCCTTC
>JAADXF010000830.1:0-11240 GCA_023337575.1 Pythium chondricola | reverse complement strand
GCTCCACGCTTCGTTCCGTTCCTCGTTTTGGTACTCGGCCTCACGATGCAGGCTGACGCCCACACATGCATCTACAAACCGACGCCGCGCTTCCAAACCGGGCTCACCAAGCGTCTTCACTACCACGGCATCAATGTCCCAGCCAACTCCACTGACTGCCGCGGTCGGAGGGCAGTCGGAACGCTGCCAAAATGGCAGGGTCTTCGCAACATGGCCACGCTGCTCAAGTCGGACAACAACCCGATGCTGCGCCAGTTTGTCCAGGACCACGTCCACCTCTTGAAGCTGGACGACGCGACCGAAACGACCCAGGGTACCAGCAAGTCGTTCACGCCCAATCGTGTGTACCGGTATAGGTTCACCGTGACCACCGGGCTACATGTCCCTCCCTCTGCCAGCGTCCAACGACTTCCCGTACACGCACCCAGGTTCGTGTGAGGGCTGGTGCGATACCACGCGCCTCCGAGCGAACACCAACTGCCAGGCCACCGTCGGTACTCGCTTCACTATCGACCGGTACTCGCTTCACCCTTCGACAAGAACAAGTGCGCGACGACGAGCCTGCTCCAAGTCGTGTTCGACGTTGGTCCACAGGAACCAGTACCCGAATGAGGACGGCCACGTCAATGTCTATTACTAGCACGATTCCGTTTCGCGAGGGAGATCCTTTCCTGCACAACGCGATCACGTGATCCACTGGAGCGCGCACTCATTCACCCAGCCAGGTCTCATGTTCGCTGGGCATTCGCATTGCCACGATGAAGCCGCATCTCGACGCGCTTGACGGCCACGTCGTTCATCGTGGCAAAGACACCTTCACCGGCACTTTACCGACAAACTGGTCACCTGCATCGGACGAGAACGCATTGGTGCGGCCATTGGGGAAACACTTGTGCCACATCTTGTCTTCGGCCTCTGGCTCCATGCTGCGGTAGCCTTCAATCATGCACCACTGGACGAAATCGGATGGCGACAGCAGCATGAACGAGTATGGGTGCACGCCGTCCTCGACCGCGTCGTCGACCAGGAACTTGACGTACTCGGCGGGATCAAACTCGATTGAATATCGGTACATGGGCTTGCCGTACCGCCTCGCGCGGTAGTCGAGCGGGACGCTGTCTTGTGTCGGGTCGTACACGGTCGTCGTGAACCACAAGACTCTTAGGGCAGGCGCGCCTTCCACGTCCAACGAGAGCAGCTCGCCCTTGACCGCGGTGAGGTGGGACTCGAGCGACAGGTGATGCGCGACGATGCGTCGCATGGCGAGGAGGCGTGGATGGAGCTCTGGTCAAATGCCGAATGCTTCGTTGAAGCCTCGAGGAACCCCCTGGTGGACCATCACTCAGTAAGGAGTGATGGTCATATTACTCTTGCCGTCCGCTATCTGTAGCCATATCAGGGAGCTGGTTAGGTCGGGTACGGGTACTCCCACGCTGTGGCCTGGGTCTCGTGGTTGTAGTAGTACGTCTGCTGGCTTACTGGGTCGTAGACTTCCTCCCACGGATACAATGGCAGTGACGCTTGAGCAGCCGAAGATCCAGTTGCCGACGAGTCGTAGGACTGTTGGCCTGACAGTTGCCAGTCACCGTACCCAGCCGAGTAATCGTATGCGTCGTACGTCGATCCAGCGGCGGGTGACGCGTAGGCTTCCGGGTGAGCTTGGTAGTACGCTTCCCAGGCTGCTGCGTTGCCGTCCTCGGAGTTGAAGTAGCTGGTGCTGTCGACCAACGTTGGTGCTGGGGCCACAGCAGCCGATGATCCGTCGCCACTGTAGCCATTGCCAGTCGCATAGCTGGGATACGATGGATCAGTGTAGCTCCCCGGTGAATACTGGTAGCTCTCTGCGCTATAGTTGTAGCCGGTATTGGATGCTGCGAATGCCGAGCCATATGGAGAGTTGGTGTACCTAGAGCCCCATGCGCTAGTCGCATCGTACCCGTAAGAGTACGACGTGTAATCGTAGCCGTAACCTGGGTACCCTGCTGCATCCCCGGCGCTGTCATTTACCGCAACATCTTCGATCGCCGCCACCACAACTTCATTTGATTCCAGCGTAGCATCAGTCACTGTCGTTGGTGCTGATACCACGGCAGCAGTCGCTTGTTCGTCGCTAGTTGTCGCCTTGGCTTTCGCACTCAGCTCGCGACGCTCCTGATGCTCTCGCATCTTTCTTCTCCTCCAGACAGCGAATCGCTCCGCGCTGTATCAGCCACAACAGCAATTCAGTTAATGCATCAATCACCACCACATCCAAGGCCAGTAGAGCCAACGTACAGCGAGTGGCTGATCCACACCACACGCATGGGATCCATCGAGAACTCGACCAGGAACAGCACGAACTCTTCTTCTCCGTCCACGCCTTCGATTTCTTTCGCTGCTGATGGTGCCAGGGGCACGCGTCGCTCGGTGATCGGCTTCTTCGGGTCGATGTCCAGGAGCTTGGTATCACTCGTGTCGCGTCGCCACCGGCGCAGGTCATGCTGCCACGCTCGTTCCTTCTCTTCCTCATCCTCTCCTCTTCCTTTCTTCCTCTTCGCATTCGTCCCAAGTGACTCGTTCTTGGGAGGGAGTCTCTTGAGCCGCAGCGTTTGCCTATTCAGGAGCCAGCCACGCAGATCCTCCGACGTCTCGAGCCTCAGTCCAGCCGTGCCTTCATCCTCGCCATCACTGTTACCCCGGACCACTTTGGCCACGCCAGGCAGTGGCACGCCGAGCTCCATGTACTCACCAATCAGCAGTCCAAACATCCTGGCGCGGATACTGAGTTGGCGCTGTTGCAACACGCTCATATCGCGCAGTCGTCGCTGGACAGCAGTGTCACTAGGAAGCGACCGAGCGATCCCCAGTGCGTTCTTCACTTGGTACTTGAGGGTCTTATCGATTGCTGCATCTGCCTTCCGCTGTATCCACTGCTTCTCTCGTTGCTCGCGTAGTGTCCTGGCCACACGGCGTGCTCGCGTCAGAGGAGCAGCGTTGTGCCAGAAGAGCTGGATCTTCTTCGCCGCTCGGTGGCGCTTTAGCTCGAGCTCCTGCTGCTTGATATACTCCGTATCATTGCGCTCACGGTCTTCCTGTTCCTTCGCGAGACGGTCTGCTCGCTGCCGCATCGCAGTTGTTGCAATCGGCAGCCGCGTGAGCTCGCCACAGGTCTCCACAGGATGCAGCATCCAGGCACAGTGGGAGCACACACGCTTGGCATCCGACTTGCAGATCCACTGGGCTGCTCTTGGTAGTGACCGCATCGCTGGTGGCTGAGCTTGGTCTAGTGTAGCGTCTTCAGCGGCGAGGCAATCAGCACACATATCCACCAGCGCGGTCCACTTGTGGGCCACTAGCATCCCATGCTTGTGGGCGAATGCGTAGCAAACATCACAAAACAAGACTTCGTCGTCTCGTGCCTTCACAGCTTGAGGGCCTTGGGCATCAACGCAGCCATGGCACCTCCGTGATGCGAGTTGAAACTTGCATAAACCACACTTGCGCAGCTTTTCGACCTCGTGGCTTTCTCCCTTGGCACGATGGAAGGTCTCGAGACAGCCAGCACAAAAGAACTCGTCGCACTCGTAGCAGAACCAGTCGCTGCACGTTGATGTACAGTCCTTTTTCCCTTGGCAAGGTACACTGATCGCCTTGTCGCTAGCCGGATACGGCACGACCTCGGTCTCCACGTCGTCGTCCTCGAGCACCCAGGGCTTGGCCCACGTCGAGTAACCTGTTCTTGGATTGATCCAGTACGGCGCCGACCAGTCAGGATCCACATACTTGAGATACACCGCCTGCACTCGTTGCTTGTAGATCTTTCTGGCGAGGAGCCGACGCACATATGCCTGTACCGTCGTGATTGCGTCTCGCTTGCGTTCGATCTCGCGCTGTTGCTGGCGCTGGAGCAGCATGAGTCGGCCTTGGGCACGTCGCTTGAGCCGCTGGAACAGTCGCTGAATCACGCACGCTTGGGCAGTCAGCGTGGTGGTGGTGTACGACTGCATATACTGGACAATGGCTTCGAGATCGACGATCGGGAACACGGCGTGCCAAAGCATCGCGAGCAGTCGTGCCTCCGTAGTGACGTACTTGCTCCACCATAGAGAAATATGCGACAGCGTGGTATCCGCGATGATGGAAATCGCGGCAATAAACTCGGGGAATGTAAGTGCTCGCTTCGAGGCGCCTGCCGCCTTGGCCATGGCGAGATCGACTTCGGTCATTGTGAACAGCTCCACGTTCTTCTTCTTGGGCTTGCGGTTTGGAGACGAAGGCACGAGAGCTCCAGTGTGCTTGTTGGCAGCGCGGAAGAGTGCGATAAGCTTGGATCGCTCCATCTTGGCGTGCAGCAAGTCTTGAGGGTTCAGTTGGGACCACGCTGCGAGCGTTTTGAAGCCACAGACCGTCACGAATATGAGTGGAAGCACTGGGAACCTGGCTCTGCGCGGTGGCTTGGGAGAAGTACTCATGGGCATCACACTGTTGAGGCCTTGGACAAAGCTCTTGATCCCATCGTCAAAACTGTGTGCTTGCATCGACTGCAAGATCAGCGCATCAGTGAAATGCTGTTCGCACACGACGAGGCTCTGGCGAGCGAATGTCCTGGCTTCTTCGTCCTTGCGAGCCTGTGACAAGAGCTTGCGCACGTTGTGCCTGTAAAAGAAGTCCCAGCGCAGCCATCGCTGAATGCGAGTCGCCATCGCGATCTGTCGCTGCTTCTCATGCCGCCAGAGCTTGGCGAGTTGCTGGGTCTTCTTCTGCTTGAGCCACCGCTGGATTCGGGACGCAGCCTGTGTGAGTGTCTGCACGCGGCGCCACTTCCAGCGGCGAATCCACTGCACCAGCATCCGCTGCGCCTGCAGTCTTCGCACCACACGACGTGCAAGCCACCCGCGGACGATCTTCTGAATAGAGATGGCAGCTTTCCTCCGCTTGATCACTCGGACTTCGACACGACAGGCCTGTCGACGGTATTGAGCGATCGTGAAGTGGTGCCTCACACGGTGTGCCCTGTACGATCGTTGGACTTTGGCAGCCGCTTGGATTCGCGGGTCTTCTTCTACAGCAGCTGCAGCGATAGGTTTCTTCTTGACTTGTTTCATGACGTCGGCGAGTCCTGCCGTGGCCTTGGTCACACGTTGCTGCTTACTCGGAGGCTCTTGTCGATGCTGCTGCTTCCGCCCAGCCTTGTCTTTCAGTCGTTGCAGCCTGGCCAGCTTCTTCCGTCGACGTTGTGCCATCGCATACTCCCGTTGCAGCCACCACCGCTGCATGTACTTTTGAATGACGTCTGCTGCCTTGTCAAGCTGCTGGTGTTTGCGCAGCATCAGCTCTCGCATGCGTTGCGCAACGCTGGCCTTCACACGAGACGAGAAGCGAGTCCTGTACCAGTGTCCGACGCATTGCGCGATCATCTTGGCCGCTTTCTGGCGCTTCAGTTGTCTGGCAAGTCGTCGGAAGCGTTCGCGGAGTAGCATCGGGTACATGGCGCTTGTGATCACAAAGGTAGCGCCGTGCCGTTCCAGTTTCCACTGTAGCAGCGCCTCCCTTGATGTATTCCGCAGGAGCACGGCCATTGCGACTTGCTGGCGATGCGCTTCGCGGCGCCCTCTCTTCACTCTTCTTCTCGCTAGAAAACCTCGCCCGATCTTCTGAATCTTGATGGCTGCCAGGATCTGTTTCACATTCAGCAGTGTGGCAATCAGTGCATTCCTCCGCACCTTGCGGTCTTTCCACTGTCGTTGAAGGTAGACTGCGGCCTGTCTTCGTCGCTGGCGTCTGCATTCGCTCTGTGTCCACAGGTGACGGCGCCACACGCGCTGGATCTTGGCCGCCTGGTGCTGTCGGTAGTTGACTCTCAATGCGATGATCTGGCGGGCCTGTGCATTCACTTTGTCGGCTTCTCGACGTAGAATTCGGCGTAGTTTACGCGCCAGGTGACCACGAAAGACTCGAACAATGGTGGTGACTGCTTGTTGCTGCTCCAGCAGACATAGTTGCGCTGTGGTGTCGACCCACCGCAGAAAATACAGCTTGTAGAAGCGATGCTGGAGCCGTTGTAGTACCCGCTGGATGACCTCGAGCGGTCGCTCCTGACAAAACGGAGTGAGGTTGCGTTCGAATAAGAAGCGAGAGGAAAGCACTGACTGGGCCGCCAGGACCAGCGCGTCCAGCTCGTCCTGCGCATCGAGGGCTTGTTGCTTGGACTTGACGCGCTGCTGCTGTGTTTGTTTGAGCGACTGCTTCATCTGCTTGCGATAGCCGGCAAACTCGAGCTCTTGTACGTCGTTTTCCGAGTCGATTGGAGGCCTTGCAGCTTCCTGGAGGGCTGATTTCGTCGGAGAAGATGACCTTGAAGCAGCGGTTTTCTTATGTGACGGACTTGTCGACCCATCATTCTGCTGAAAACGATGGGGGGAAGAAGGGTGGACATGCTCCTGCTTGTGTTGCTTGCGCTTGTGTCTTCGCAGCTCGAGGAGCGCGCGGTAGGCGTCGTTGCCGTCCACACGCGGCTCGGTTTCGTTGGTTGAAGTTGACTGGTTTCCTTGGTTTCCCCGTCGGATTCCCGTGTCCCCTGACGGTTTTGGCGGTGGCTGCTTCAGCACTTGGCGGATGAGAAGGTCGTCGATGACCTCGAGTCGCTCACCGCGCTCGATCGCGCGCAGCGTCGCCTGCATCCGCGCCCATTGGTCCTCCGCGGAAGCCATCTCCTTCTCCCTTTTCCAAGCTTCGATGTCACTCAAATGAGAGGAGTCTCCTAATAGAGAGGGTCTTGTATTAAAGATGCAAAACGCGACGATTCACTGAGTCCATCATGAAGCAGCTCTGGTGTCTTGGCGTTGGCGGGCGCGCCGCGCCTTTCGCCATCGTCGTCGGCGACAGCGAGATGTATGTCGTCGGCCCCGCAGGAAACAGCAAGTCCGTCGCCGCATTCGCATTCGCGGGTGCACTCATCGATCATTCGCAGTGGAATGTTCTGTGGATGCGCTCTGTGGAAGGAAAGCTGACGGTGGACGTCGTTGGCTTTGACTCCCACAACCGGCGCACCTGCTGTGTTCCGAGAGCGAACGTCGCTGATGTCGTGCGTGGAGCTCTCGATGCGATGGCTGAATCGTGTTCGTCGACGGGTATGTTTTCTCGTCGGCCTTCACGCCCGTGCTCACTGCTTGTGAGACGTGGGTACTGTGCAGTGACGCAACATCAAATCGTCGTCTCGTGGTGGTGATCTCGATACCATCGGTCGCCAGCATGAAGCGGGAGGACGATGACGTCCCTCTCGCTCGAGCAGTACCTCATCTCAGGGCAGTCATTTCCTGTGACGACCACAAGATCAACTGGATGGCACACAAGCACTTACTTGGTGGCAGGAGGTATATGTTCATTATGGACTTGGCTTCCGCCGCGCGCGCGATCCAATCAGCGATCAATCGTATCAACGATGTGATGAAGATGCTTCGTGGTTTCGTCGGTGAAGGGTCAGAGCATGCCGTGAATGAACCGTGTGATTGCGAGTTTTGCGATTGGAGGAACCGCACCCACCACCGTTGTTAGCCAGCTCGCCGCGAGGATGTTCGCCGCCAAGGTCGGGCCAGACGCCATTCGGTCATTCCGCCTGAGTTTACAAATGAATCCTGCACGCGAGGGCCACATGTTCGAGTTGTGGTTCACTGCGGCGATGGCCACGACTGGCGCCAAGTACACATACAGCGAGGATGAAGCGATGCTCCAGTGGGAGCAGAAAGCGCTCGTATTCTTTGATCCGAAGGACGCTACGTGCATTGTGAGTTCGTTGCTGAAGAAGACGTGGTACGTGTCAACAGTGTGGAATCAAGTAGGCTATGATATCGTGTATCTCGACACGTTCATACGGAGGAGGGAATGGGATCGGGAGCATCGCAAATCGTTGACGTCAAGCGCCTACTTGTTCGGTTCTTGCAGCTCACGTGCTCGGACTCACACTCGGCGGTGGACACAGGATTCGCCCACTTGCTGCACCAGCTCAAGCATGCCGGTATCGTGATCAGTAAGATCGAGCTTTGCTTCGTCGTGCCAGTAGCAAGGCGAGAGAAGTTCACGCCGACGAGGGATGTGCAGTGGTTCGAGACAAATGCCACGGCCGTGGTGTACCCGAACGCAAACAGTCGCCAGATTGACGTCATGACTGCCCTGGGGATGCGTTCGACAGTGCGGCAGACAGAGTATCTCACCGAAGACAGCGTTGAGACGCTTCTTTCGATTGTCGGGGTGGATTACAAGGAATCGGATTCGGTCGCCCGACCCGGAGAATCGGTGTCGAGCCTGCCGTATGGCACATAGGGACGAGGTCGAGTCAAGGCAGTGGTACGAATCCCAATCTCCTTTTTATTAATACCACGAACACTTTGTACATTTATGCGTGGTCCATGATGCTCTTGTTCTGCGGTGGGTATAGCTTGGAGACGATGACCTGGCGATGGAGAACGCCCGCCTGATCGCGTGCAAGCACCAGGGCCTGCTCCTGCTCCGCGCTACCAGCAGTGAGCGACTTGTTCTTGCGGAAGTCCTCGCGAATACGGCGGAAGGCGTAGTTGCGGAAGTTGTAGCTCTGTTTGTGACGCAGGAATCAGTCAGATCATGGCTGCGACAACTTCCCCATCGCATTTGCATCGATGAACGCACCTCAAACTGCGCGGCATCGCGCAGCATGTCGCGGTATAATCGTAGCACGGTTTGCTTCGTCGCCATTCTTGATGGAGCTCGTGGGCAGCTTTTGAAGTTGTGGCGATTTTTGTGTGGTTTGACAAACTCGTCATCGTCTTACAATTCAAAATTGAATTGAATTGTTTCCCTTATATCATTGCATTTTCAACTCACTGAGACAAGTGAGGTTCCTGAAACGGCACTCTTCTCCAGTATTATTTTGTCTCATACAGTACATATCGCTCCATTGGTGTTGGTGCGCATGGCCACCAACAGATTGGCATCACCAAGAGCTACGAACCTCATCAGTCAATCGCCATGGGCCGTGTCCGCAAATCCAAGTCCACCGCCGCGCTCGTGTCCACGCTCAGCCGCGCCGAGCACGCAGCCGAGGAGGAGATCCTCGAGACGCCTGCGGTCAGCCGCCTCCACAACGCTGGCAGCGACAACGGCAATGAACATGATGATGATGATGACGAGGAGCAAGACAAGGAGGACGAGGAAGCTGAGATCGAGCGGCGCCTGGTAGAAGAGGCGCTCGCCGAGCAGCAGGCGGCCAAGAACGAGCGCGAGAACAAGGGCATTTACAACCGCGAGGCGCTGCTCAAGATCCTGGAAGACTGGCATGCCACCACGCCCACCAAGAAGCCACTGCCGTGGGTCGAAACCCTCGATACATGCGCCGTGCCGCTGGAGGAGGTGAATGTGCACGACGACCTCAAGCGCGAGGTGGCGTTCTACAACAACGCGGTGCAGACCGTGCGCGTGGCCAAGGACAAGCTCAAGCAAATGGGCGTGGCGTACAAGCGCCCGGAGGACTACTTTGCCGAGATGCTCAAGAGCGACGTGCACATGGCCAAGGTCAAGGACAAGCTCATCTACGAGCAGAAGAAGATCCACGCGGTCGAGGAGCGCAAGAAGGCGCAGGCCCACCGCCGCGTCGCCAAGGAGGTGCGGCATGCAGGGCGCCTTGCTGTTTACTGGTTGGTATCGAGGCTAACGTGTTGTGATGGATGAACAGCTCCAATCCGAAAAGGTCAAGCAGCGCCAGCAGCAGAAGAAGGAGACGCTGGACGCCGTCAAGGAGTGGAAGAAGCGCCGCGCCCACGACAAGGGCGGCGCAATCCGCGACGACGACGACAAGGAACTCGAGGACATTGTCAATGGCAAGACGCCCGTGGCGGCCACGGGCAAGCGCAAGCGTGGCGGTGAGGCCGGTGGCCGTGATGGAGACGCCAAGAAGCCACGCGTCAACAAGAAGCGCGATTCCAAGGACAAGAAGTTTGGCTTTGGCGGCAAGAAGAAGCACGTCAAGTCCAACACGCGCGACAGCACCAACGACATGTCGTCGTACCCGGGCCGCAAGATGCGTGCCCAGGCGGGCAAGAAGGCGCCCAAGACCAAGCGCGCCGGCAAGGCCACACGGACACAGCAGCGCAGTGCCGGCAAGCGGTAAGCGGCCAGCGAGTGGCACTCGATTTTGCGGTACCTGGGTCAATATATAGAGGAACAATTCTGCGTGTCGTATCCTTGTGCCTAGCTAGACCGTCCATCCTCGGGGTCTTACACCTTTGTAGTAGTGCATCGATGTTGATGAAGAGATCAGGCGGGGTACGACAAATAGTATGGGCTGCATATATACCTCACCACAATATATTGTGAGGAGGCTGTGTATGGACGAGAGAAGAGTATTGTAGTGACGCACTTACCGACCGACTACACGAACACGAGCGAGGCGAGGACCGAGACGGCGGTGGCGGCGACCGCGACGATGCTCACACTGCGGGTGGAGGCTGGCGCGACGCTGGTACTGTCGCCGTTGTTCGACGTGTCCGTGTTGGATGGCTTGCTGATGGTGCCTAGCGACGGTGGGGCCTTGGCCTTGTCGCCAGCGTTCGAAACGGCGCCGTTGCACACTGGCATCTCGTCGTTACGGCACGAGAGCGGCGTGATCGACGACGGCATGGGCTGCAGCGACGACGAGTAGTTGCTCGGGCACGCCAGCACGTTGGTGCGGTCCACAGTGTACTCGGACATCTTGAGTGTTGCCTCCTTGGTGGTCGTGTACGCCTCCTTGAGGCGCGAGTACTCTGGGTACGGCGTGAACACACACGGCACGGTATCGTGGTCGCACGTGGCCGGCATGAAGTAGCCGATACCGTAGCGACCGGGGTCGTCGGTCTTGAGCACGTCTGTGGATACAAATATCAAGTTAGCACATGTCACAGATACATGTCGGATGATCACGGTGAGACGCACCCTTGGAGAGGGTGTTGGGGATCTCGGTGGTGAACTCGAAGACGTTGCCGCCGACGATCTCGGCGGTCATGTCGGCCTCCTCGTTCATCCACTTGGCGTCGTAGAACTCGCGCATGTTGGCGAATCCGTCCACCGTGTTCTCGCCCAGGTTACAGCCGTATTCGCCAAACATGAGCGGGCGGGGGTACTGGATCTTCTTGTACACCGACATCAAGTTCTGGAGGCCCGAGGATTGTGAGTACACCTTGTTCTTGTCGTAGTCGCACTCGACGTATGGGTTGAACCCGAGCCACTCTGCACGCGAGAACTCGTTGTCATCG
>JAADXF010000829.1:0-11240 GCA_023337575.1 Pythium chondricola | reverse complement strand
TACAAGGTGTTCTATTTGTGCTAAGGAGACAGAGTACTCACCTCGTGGGATCTGCGTCGACAGTGTGGAGACGTGTGCTGCCGCCGGTGCCTGGGCTTCTGCCTCGTGGACGTGCCGCTCGCGGGCGTCGATATCTCCTTCACGTGCATCAAGTGCATCCGTCAGCACAACTCGCAGCCGTCGCTGGTCGAGGACTTTGCCGCTCTCGCGCGGTCTGCGGACAACAACAACACCGTTAACAACGTCCTCAAGAGCAGCAAGCACGAGTCGAAGCTGGTCCGCACGACGCGGTTCAACACGACCGCCAACAACGCGTCTTTCCTCGCCTGCTCGCCGACGTTCACTGCCTTCCCAAACACGCCTGCGTCGCCTGCACCAGACTCTGCACTCACGCCATGCAGCTCCCCACACACAGCCGACTACAGAGTGATCATCAGCCAGTATCACAACCAGAAGCTCCACTCGGTGTGCTCCCTCTTGAGTGATTACCTGGAGTGCAAGGGCAGCGCGATTGTGCTCATGCATGAGACCCACGTGTGGGTCATCGCTCACCGGGGGCTGCGCAGCAGTGCGATGCAGTCGGCCAACTTCCTCTCGCTCTGCCACCACGCGATGAAGAGCAAAGAGGCGTTCACGGCGTCGCGGGGCCGCAAAAAAGTCCCAGACGACCAGCACGAGACCTTCCGATTCTTCGGCGCCGCGCCAATCTTCCACAAGCACCAACAGTTCACGCCTGTCGGCTGCGTCGTCGCGCTGGACACCAAGCTTCGTATCGAGAGCACCTGCAAACGCGTCAAGAAGACGCTCGAGAACCTGGCGCGGCTTGTCATGAACGTGCTCGCGGACGAAGAGCACTTGATGCGGTTGTACGCGAGCGGCGAGTTCAAGGTCTTCGCTTCTTCGAGTAATGCCATGGACAACCGGCCGACGATGAGCACGACTGCGTCATCGGATCACTTCGGCCTGGTCTCGCCGATCGCATCGCCAAACTCTGCGACGTCTTCACCGCTTGGCGCTTCGCTCGGATCTCTCGAAGGCTTGAACCGGTCGCATAGCTTTGTCTTCGGTGATACGGCAGGCTTCTTCGCACGATACGCAGCTGACAGCAATGCTCTTCGCAAGTACGCACACAGTGATCCCGAGCCGAAGAGGACTCGTACTCGCCCACCACCACCGCCAATTCCTCACCACCCGAACACGTCTTCACAGGCTATCTCGAACGCCGCATGATCGATAGAAGAGCATCCGCTTGCACAGCAGGAGACGCCGGACGCGGTCGAAGCGTCCACGCAGCACTGCGTTTCTAGCTTGCCATCCCCATATTTATTCGAAGCCACGGTTAACACGCCTGTGGAGAGCGTCAATAAAATAATACCTGTCCGCCTTGAGCAGTCTACGTCTTGATCACCGCTGAAAGCCCATGTCACGCTTGTACACAGCTTTTTCTCGGGTCGTTGTTCGATCAGCCAACCAGTTTCCGCTGCTCGTGCGCCGCTGGAATCGCTTCTTCTTTCGGATATCTGTAGGCTCGAAGATCGCTTCGAGATCACACGTGGCATCGAACTCGGGGAAGATCGACGGCGTCGGGTCAACCTGGCTCGAAAACTGGTGGCGCAAGATCCGCTGCAGGTTCTCACGCTGAGCCCACGTGGGGATATTCTTTGAGTTCCGCTCGTTGTCCTTCTCACCGTCACTCGCCTCGGATTCAGAGGGTTCATTCTCTGACATCGCGTACGTCGTTACTTCCTTGTGCACGGTACGGGCTGATTTCGATGGTGGCACATTCCTGCTCGATGCTGCAGACACCTTGAGCTGCTGAGTGGTCGAAGTCGAGGATGCGCCAACGCGTGCGACTGGTGCGACAGTCGAGGTGGACTTCGCGACAGAGGATTCAGCACCCAATGCTTTCTTCCTCTCTAAACCGGCACGCATGTCCTGGATGCGCTGTTGTCTCTTCTTCGCCAGTTCCAACTCACGCTGTCGCTTTTCAGAAATCTTTTCTTGTTCGCGCTTCAGTCGAGCGTCCCGCTCCGCCTTCTCCTTCATTTGAGCCGACTTCTTCTTCTTCTCTTCGTCAAGTTTCCGCTGCTCCTCGTACTTCTTCACCAAGGCTTCTTTGCGCTTCATCTTCTCGAGGTTCTTCTTCTGCTCGATGAGGCGATTCCGCTCGGCTAGCTTGAGCGCGCTGACGACTGGTGCTTGACGAGAGCTCGAACTAGTGCTACTGCCTTGTGAGCTGGAGATGTTCGCAGTGTCCTTGTCCAGAAGCGATGTGAACGAATGCAATCCACTGACTAGGTTCGATGGTTTGCGCTGAGCACCAGCGGAGGGAAGTGCCGACCCAGCTTTCGTGCTCTGACTGTTGCCGGACTTGTTGGAGCTAGACGATGTGGACGAGGATGCCGATTCCCGCCTCTTGATTGGGATTTTCGACTTTGCCGTGAACGAAGAAACGACATCCAGGTCACTGCCCGCACTACTGCGCGCACGCTTCTTGAGTGGTGGCTGAATTGATTTGTCGAGCGATCCGCTGGGCCTCTTCCTCGTAGGCATCGCTTTTGAAGGTTCATCGCGGGTCAGGCTTCCGCGTTTCCCCGAGGTACCTGGCTCGACTGTTCGGGATGACGTGACGCTGCTTCGCTTTTGGGGCTTTCCATCCTGACTGTCTCGATCCTCCCGACTACGAGCTTGGCTCACCCGTCGCTTGGATGGATACAAGTTTGAGGTGCTCCCGTCAGCAACAACAATGCTCGATCGCTTTCGCGTGAGAAATAGACGCTTCGTGTCAACCGCCTTCTTTGTCGCTGGAGCTGTCGTCGATACTGATGCTGATGCCGTCTTGATAACCTTCGATGCGTCAAGCTTCGTTTCACGAGCGGTAAGTTCAGTGGTCTTCTCCTCAATATCTCGCTTCTCGTTAAGTTCGCTCGTCCGATCCTCTTCCACAAGGTCCACGATCGCGGAGTACGGCGGCGCGGAGAGCGCAGGTGCATATCCTTCTGTCAGTGGCGTCACAGGTGTTGAGC
Organism: Pythium chondricola; assembly: GCA_023337575.1. Lineage (NCBI taxonomy): Eukaryota > Oomycota > Peronosporomycetes > Pythiales > Pythiaceae > Pythium > Pythium chondricola. Next base: position 8,214 of record JAADXF010000829.1, on the reverse strand, counting down.
TTGTTGAAGCCCGCTGGGCCAGTGGAGTAAAATCATCGTGGGGGGAGCTCGCTGGCACTCGCTGTTGTTCGAGCTTTGCCTGCTCTCGCTTGGCCCAAAATGAGCTACTGCCTTTCGCCTCTTCAAATCGCTTCTTGGCTGACTGCTTCATCGCCATTCGAATTCGCAATGCCTCCCTCTCGATGTTTTCTTGATGTTCTCGCTGCCGTCGTTGATCTTCACTCTCGACCACTGGCTTTGGGGCCAACTTGGGTTCACTTTGTGAAGCACGCTCCACAGGCATCGTTGCTTCCGGCGTCTTCATTCGTGCCAACGTGGATCGAACATCGATCTGAGAAATCGACGCTGCTCGCGTAGCCGTCGCCTCACCAAGTGTGAAGCTTGCGTCTGAAGGCGACTCACCAACGATGCTCATATCGCCGATCTCACGCCCGGCTCGATTCAAAGTCGCGAACGGCGACACGGAACTCGATCTACTTGCGAGAGACGTGTTCGACGTTGCCGCGCCATAACTCGAAGCACTGTCAGAACCGAGGGAAGCCTTCATTGGAGCTGAGAAGAGCGAGTCTTGCATACTCAAAGACGAGTTGGAGTTCGCCGTTGACGGCTCCGAATTTGGTGCCTTGGTTTGCGAACCCGGAGTCGATCCAGATGCGAGATTCTTGGCAGCACTCAGCATCGCCGCAGCTCGTTTGGCTGTTTCCTCTCTCAACTTGGACAGGACGGATCCTCCAGTCAGCAGAGCACTCGATGGCTTTGGCGGGGCTGGTATGACTTGTTCCGTTGGGAGAGTTCGGTCCTTGGTCTCCTCTGAAGCTGCTGGCGGATGAGACTCCTCAGGTTCTGCCGGGCTTGACGTGGGGGCTGCCATCGGAGCTACCAGTGCTCGCACAGGTGGGCTCGCAAAATCCTCGCTCTCCCGGACAATCTCATCCACGGCGGGTGGTTCAACGAGGTCCGAGAGTGACTTGTCGGGAGTATTTTCGTGCTCGACCTTGGAGGCGACTGCAGCAGGCGCCATCGTTTCCTTCGCTTCGTAAATGACAGGGAGTGTTCTGGCATGACCAGCAGACAATGAGACGTCGGTATCTTCGGCTGCCATTCTCTGAGTCTCGGGACTCGAGACATCTGAATCCTCGATGACTATGACCGGCGTTTCGAGTACTTCAGCGGGCTGCTCGACTGGTTCAGGCTGTGTTAGCGTTGGCACTGGTTGATCATCGACTTCTGGCTCCTCTTCCTCGATTTCCTCCTCGTACTCCTCCTCAACCTCCTCCATGATTTCTTCGACGACTTCCACTTCTTCAAACACTTGGTCAGCATCCTCTTCCATCGCTTGGAGTGCGTCTTCTTCCTCCAGTGCTTGTCGAAGTCGATCCGCCAGCACCGCCTTCACTCCAGTCTGCTTCAAGCCACGCTTCTTGAGCTCGCTCTTGAGATTCACGACCTTTAGCGCGCACACGTCGATCACTGGGAGCGCTTGCTTGGTCTGCTTGACCGCTCTTCTCTCCTTCTTGACGATTCGCTTTGGCTTGAGAACGGTACGTGTCTTCTTAACGATGTGCTTGACCATCTTCTTCTTCACGGGCTCTTCTACCACTGGAGCCTCCGTGTGCTGAGTGTGTGATGCGTGCACGTCCTCCTTGTCGCTGGAGAAATCGAGCTTGATTGGCGACGCGGCCTTGCGCGTGCGAAATGGGTTCTCCACCGGCACTGTTGCTGGTGGTAGTTCCACCGTCGTGGATACTCGCTCCTCAGCGATGGCAGTCGATACAGCAGGTGCTGACCGGGTATCGCTGGTAGTAGTCACGGCTGAAGACACTGGTTTGTCGTTGACAATCGCCTCACTATGGTTCGCTGGCTTGTCTAGCTGTGCTGTGGTGGAGAAACCAGCCACCAACGCCGATGGAGGCTTGGTGAACGACAGGCGCGGTGGCCGCGTCAGCTCCACGCGCACGTCCACCTCGATCTGCTCGCATATCTTCTGAAATTCGATCTGGAGCCACCCGAGATTGGCTTGGTGACGGTCTTCGACGCTCACGAGATGGTCTCGTGCCAGGTCCTGCAGGTGCTTTTGCACGCGGCGCACGGCATCACCCATCGCGCCACGGGTGTGTTTGTCTGTATGCACTCGTAGATGTAGAGAAGGGAGAGCTGCTGCTCCGGCGGCGGCTGCTGTGCGGTGGCGTCGGCGGGGGGGGGCTTCTTCCCTTTCTTTTCGGGTGCTGGCGGTAGTTAACCCGCGTTTTTGAATTGAAAGTTAACTTGCCGTCTGGATTCGCGCGCGCGTTTCAAATCAAACTTTGACCATATCCTATTTTAGAGTGGAGTCCTTTTTTTGAGCTGATTTAGAGCATATTTAGAGGACAGGTCCCAATAGTACGTGGTCCACTTTATCGGGTTGGTTGCCGTTGACCATCACTCCGCCATGACTGTATAAACACATACTGCGGACCGATCATTTTCCCGTGTCAGCGTACTTATCCGAGTATGCGACCTCTATTACCTAATACACGAGTTGACAGTTTTTGACGCTCGGGTCTCACAAAGGCATTTCCCTCATCAGCAATGGACGCGTCCCACGTATTCACGGCTCCCGGTCGTGGCTAACCCCATATGTATAGCTCACGGCATGGCGCAGGCAAGGAAAGAACTCGTGCTCCACCGATCGCGACTCGACGCCGTCACCGACCAAGAGGTTCAGGAAGCAGAGGTTCGCGGCCTACGCAATCATGTCGGACCACGTCGCTGCAGCGTATCGCGCACCGAATCCGCTGAACCAAGTGCAAGACATGCAGCAGCTTGTGGAAGATATGGCTGCGCCTCGCCGTGAAATGCGTCGCGATATGACGCAACTCCAGCGCAGCATGAACCAGCGCTTTGACCACGTCGATGAGCAGTCCCGGTGCAATGAGCGCGCGCGCACCATGAACCGCTGGATTGCGAGATGCGTGGCCAACGATATCGTCAACCGTGGCGAACATCTTCACGCGTTTCTCCGCGTCGATAACCAAGATGGACAAGGCTTCCTTATCCGCCAACCCGCATTCGTGCCACCAGCTCCGATCAATCCCGGGGATCCTACTAGTATTCCTCGACTCATCTTTCCTCTCAGCCTGGCGGCGATCGCTCGAATGACTCGAGTCATGAACGATGACTTTGGTATTCAAGCCAGTGACACCACCGCAGAGTGCCGCCTGAAGCTTCGGCGCGCGATCACGGATCCCGCCGAGCGCAATGCGGTACTAGTATATAACTACCAGTATTCCAGGATCGACTCGAGCATTCGGAGTGCAAACTGCAGCAGCTGAGTCGGTGCCAGAGTCACCTCCTGAGCCGTGATGATCCAGAACGTCGTAGCGCGTACGACGAGTACTTGAGAACACATAACAATAAATGAACCCCACGATGTCTCCATTCCTGATTGCGAAAGATACACCCTCTACGCGGTCTTGGCTTTCTTCTGTCGCGGCTCGCCGTTGTCGCCGTCCTTCTCGTCGCCGTCAGTCGATGCTGGCGGCGCGACCACCACTTCCTTGTGCGCACGCGACGCCAGCAATTGGCGCAGTGTCGGCGCATCCAAGTGCGAGACCTTGGTACCGGAAAGTAGGTAGCCACTAAAGTTGTTCATCTTCATCTCCGGGTGGGTTCGTCCGGGCAGGATCTGGTACTCACGGGTCCAGGTCTCATTCAGCTGAAGGTCTACCACCGAGTCCATCTTCTGGAGGGCGTGGAACAGACTCGTGAGCGGCTCGAGATACTCGCAGTACACGACGAATGGCCGTGAACACTTGAGGTACGGCAGCAACGGCATGAGCACGGCCGCTGGGTCGAAATGGGTTGCGATGATGAGGCTGTCCGACTGCTGGCGGATCCAGTTGCGTACGACCGCGTGCGGCTGGCGCTGGATCCTGTTCTGTTGCCGCTTGGCCTTCTTGGCAAAATACGTCTTTTGCTCTTCCTCCGTGTACGACGCGATGCGCTCGGCCTCCATGGCCTGCTTCTCCTCCTCCGTCAGCTGATCGCGCTGGATCGGCGCGTCGGCTGGGATGTCGTCCTCTCGCTACGTAGTCATATCACTACGTTAGTGTGAAGCCATTGGACAGTCTGCTGAATCGTTGCGAATCGAACACGCACCATTTCCATGTACTTGATGGTCTTGAGCGAGAACGAGTGGATCGACTCCATGGTCTTCTTGTCTGGAAACACGTAGGCATGAGCAAATATCCTCGTCACTAGATCGATAGATAAATTGCACTCTTGTACCAAAGTTGAAGCGTCGGATGATATCGATCGGTAGCTGCTGGCCTTCGTACCCTGCGATGATGCGACCATGCCCAGCCTGGCGCTCGGCGATGGCGCCCGTGATGAGCCCCATGCACGTGTCCACCACGAGCACCTGCGCCGTCGCGTGGATGTTGCCGTACACGAGCAGCTGCCCGAGCGTGTCCTCGCGGATGTTGCAGATCTTGCTCGGGTTCTTCATGCGGTACGTGCGGCACAGCGACTCGGCCGTGCACTTGAGGAACCGCACGCGGGGCATGTACTTTTGTTGCTTCTTCTTGAGGTACTTTTGCTTGGAGAACTCGGTCTTGGACTCCCACGTCGCACTGTTTTCCACCAGCTTCTGGATGATCTCCTGGCCGGATACGCCGCTCTCGCGCATGCCCGCAATGTCGGTGTTGCTCAGCGTCTGCGCCGAGTTCGTGTCGGTGTAGTGGCGGTTGTTCTCTTCCGGCACTTCAAACTCGCCGATTTCTATACAAATACACCATGAGCGTGATGGGACACAACAGCTTGTTGGCTCTCTGTCGGTAGGAGGCGGCTTGTATCGTACCTGGTGCGACGGGGTCCGGGAAGAGGCCGCCGTCGACCTGGACCAGCTTCTTGTTCTGCTCCTCAAAGACCGAGCTGCACCATGGAACACCGCCATTAGCAAGCGCAATAAGTAAGCTGTATGGATCATTGCGCACGTACCCGTAGCACGCGCTAATGACTGGCTTGACGGGCGTCAGCTTCTTGCCCACACGGATCGTGCAGCTACCATCACAACCAGTGAGCATGGTGCTTCACTATATCTCACGCAACGAGCAGCGTGATCACACACTTGTTGGTCTTGATATCCTGGAAGAAGAGGCGGCCATCGCTGGTCTCGCAGATGACGGTGTCGCCGTCGTAAATCACGTTGGGATCGCGCTCCGCCGCCGCGCTGGTGGTCGCCATTGGCGCGAGTGGTTTGGGTGGCGCCGACTCGTATTCCCTCGTTCACGCAAATAAGTACATTTTCGTCCAAAGTATCCGGACAACATGTCCGGATAAGTGTGACGCAACTATACGGTGCCACTGCTGAGGACGAACATTCAGCAGTTGATGCGTGTCAAGTCTCGCCAATCCAATAGCCATCTTGCCGACAGCTAACGTTACGCTGCGCTCGAGACGCCACTTCTTCTCGAACTAGCACAACACGCACACTAGAAGCATGCGCGCGTCAGCAGTAATCATATTCGCCTTGCTGGCGCTGCTGTCAGTGGCGTCTGGCGCTGCAAATCCAGCCGAAAGTCGACAGCTTCTAGCGCAGCCTGTGGAGGCATCCCAACACGCGGAGCGCTCCCGGTGGCACCGCGGTGGCGCTTTCCTCTTCCATACTGAAATCCACCCGTGCCACATGACCAACCAGAGCTGTGCGATCGTGGACACCGAGAAAATGACGTTCAATCTGCTGCGGGTCAACACGACGATTGTCGAGACCATGGGGTTTGTCCAGCTCACATACGACCTCGGCGAAGACGACGAGGCACAAGAGGGCGATTTCATCGGCGTTTACTGCGTGGACCAGGACGAGACCAAGGAACGCAGCACTGACCGCGTCGCGTCCTCGGATTTTTTCGACCATGTTTTACTGAATGCGTCGGCGCCAGCCGCAAACAAAGGCTCGGTCGTGGTCGGACCGCTGGTCAACATGCGCTGCGCGTACCAGTTTCGATACCTGCGACGTGTGCGGAACCTCGACTACCACTGCGTCGGCGAGTCGGCGCATGTGGAAATGGAACATGGACACGCGGAGCCAGTGCAGATCCACCTCGCGTTGACAGGCACACCAGGGGCGATGCGCGTGACGTGGACCAGCGGCATCAGCTTTCACCAGCACATCCACTACGGCCACAAGCCTGGCAAGCTGACGAACCACACAGAGGCGACCACCGCGACCTACAGCGCCGACGATATGTGCAGTGCGCCAGCCAGAACGGTCGCAGCACGGTGGTTCCGCCACCCAGGATACATCCACGCCGGTGTCATGACTGGCCTGCAGCGAGGCAAGACGTACTACTACACGGTCGGCAGCAAGTACGGACTCGTGAGTCGCGTGCTGTCATTCAAGTACCCAGCCATACCAGCCTCAAAGCCGCAGAATTTCTTCCTGTTCGGTGACCTGGGCCAAGGCGTGATGGAAGAGCTGCCCGACGGGGCGCCAGCCGAGCGCGAGTACACTCGAGTCGACTACCGCTCTCGACTCTCGTTCACATCCAACGCCACAGTGATCAACCGTATCCAGCAGGACCTGGACGAGGACGACACCGGGAGCTACGCTGCTGCAGTCCACGTCGGCGGCCTGTCATACGCCACGGGCAGGACATTCATCTGGGACCAATTTGGCGCGCTCATCGAGCCAGTGGCCTCACGCATCCCGTACATGGTGGCAGTGGGCAACCATGAATACGACTACCTCGTTGGTGGCCCCGGCCACGATCTCTCAGGCAGCGCGGTGGCTGACACCAATGGCTGGCACCCACCACAGGGCAACTACGGTAACGACTCGATGGGTGAGTGTGGCGTGCCAGCAGCCAAGCGGTTCCTGATGCCCAGCAATGGTAACCAGCTCTTCTGGTACAGCTTCAAAATTGGGTTGACGCACCACATCGTGCTCAGTAGTGAGCACAATTGCTCGCTGCATTCCCCGATGCACAAGTGGCTCATCCATGAGCTGAGGAACAACGTGAACCGCACCGAAACGCCCTGGCTGCTCGTCCACCTCCACCGTCCACTGTACGCTTCGGAGAACTACCCGGCGGAAGGCAAGGCCATGGTACTCCTACGTGAGTGTCTTGAGCACACGCTGATGAAGCACCACGTGGACTTGGTCGTGAGTGGCCACTACCACGCGTACGAGCGCTCATGCCCCGTGTACAAGAGCGAGTGTCGAGTGGATGAAGCTTACGCATCGGCGCCGACCTACCTGATGCTCGGCTCGGGTGGCGCCGAGCTGGACGATATCGACTACACGGATGAACCGACGTCGACTGGTACGTCGTGGAGCGAGCGCAGACTACAGGAATACGGGTACGGCAGGCTGCATGTACACAACGCGAGCCATGCGCACTTTGAATTCGTGCGTGCGCTAGATCGACAGGTCGCGGACGAGGTCTGGGTTGTGTCCAAGCACGAGTGGGCTGTGTAGAGATAGATGGAGAGGCACACACCAAGACGAGTACTAGGTCGATTCAATGTTCCGAATACACTGCATTGTAGAGTTGATGGGGCGAAGTAGGTAGGTACTGACAACCAAGTCTTCTGTGCCTCCTGAGGCCAACGACACGATAGTACAAGCCTGCTTTCCACACGACATTGTCACACACGTGTTCGCCTTCACTACAATCGATCACATGCTTCGCAGCTCTTGCACATGCGTCAACACTGGGGCCTCATCGTGTACCTGGCAGGCAGTTGAGTTGACAGCTTGGTCTGGACCGGCTTCTGTACCAGAAACGAATAGATTGAGCAAGCCTGGAGCTCTAGCCGTTCTCCAATCGACTTGTGATCGTGGGGCCACGTGGCGAGTGGTATTAATACTCGTTTAAGCAATTCGTCTCGATCAAGCCTGTCACTCGCACGAAACGATGATGGCTCGTGACCACGCACACACGCCGTCTCTTGAAGCGAAGCCACGCTACCAGCAACAAGCCTACCGGTACCGGTGCTTGGTCGCAGGGGTGGGTGGTGAGGACGACGACAGCTGCGCAGATCCGCGACGCCATCAACGCATTGGACATGGCGCGGGTCGCCGCCCATTTCAACCGAGGCGGGGACACGATGTCGCTGTCGAGGCCGATGCTGCACATGAAGACGACGACTTTGCGGACATGGAACGAACCGTTCGTGGTGTGTGTCGCAATGTGTCCGTCGACGCGTTCAACGAGTACGCCGCTACTGAAGAAG
>JAADXF010000828.1:0-11251 GCA_023337575.1 Pythium chondricola | reverse complement strand
TTAGCTTAGTGTTATCGAGAGGCGCCAGAAATTAGCTTGATGTTGTGTCCACTTGCGCCTTGCACAAGTTGCACTCGTACAGTACCCGGTACAGTACCAAGCATGCCCCTACACTACGGTAGCGTGGTCTTGTACAGCTCATATCATACGATGATTACAGCAAGTGTTGCTGTCAACATCACCTCGTTGAGAGACACGTAGGACTCGTGTAACACCAGTCGTATCCGATACAGTATGTGTTTTTGACCCACAGTTCGACACATGATGGAAATCAATACTTCGCACTCTTGAACACGACGACGCAGTCGTGTCAATGCTTTGGACCAACTGCAGTCACCCTCGAATGAAATAGCATATCATCAGTGCGCAATCGTACCAATAAACATGTGTGAACTATAGCATTTGCAAATCGAACTACATTATCGTCCATCCTCTCCGTCACCTGTCCGTCGAACCGATGTACGAGATCATGGTTTGACTCGGAGCCGGATCCCAACGAAACATACTACAGTACAGTACATTCGTTGGCGATCAACCGGCTCGCGGCTTTGGAAGATGCATGGCCGCCAGCGTGATTGGACGGCACGGTTTGACATGCCGGCAAGCCATCTAATCGCCTCTGAAGACAGGTGCACGCAGTTGGAGAGGCACGTACCGGTTCTCCTCGTTCCCGTTGAATATCTCGGCTTGGTCTGACGGCACCGACCCATGTTGCCGCGGGCTAATGCTGCCGAACAATCACCTCCAATGCAGCAGTCGGAGACCTCGCGTGGTGCAGCACCAATCATTCACCCGAGTCATCCAAGTCGGATGGATGACGTGTGGCTGGTCATGTCACATTCGTTCCTTGCGTGCTCGTGTTCGAGAGGACGGAACGTTCTATTGGTGCAGAGTTCCGCTGGGTGCAAACTCGTGACTAAAAAAAAAGGACCCAAGTCGCCCACGTCACAGATCACATACCGAAACCTAACTCCTCAGAACCCAATCGCCAGCGTGGAAACTGGAACATGAGCACGTATCGGATTTTTTATTGGCTATAAATGCTAGTATACAGTTCTCCAATCAAGGACCCCTATCCCGATTGCCAAACAAAACTGAAGCATCCCAAGGATCAGGCACCAACGTTGGTTTCTGGACCAGCCAACTTCACCGAGCTCCACATTCGACATTCCCAGATCCGCGCCGCGAGCACCAAGCCCACCCCTTCCGCACATCTACCAACTCTACAAGATGCCGTCGCTGTCTGCTGTCGCACAGAGCGTGAGCGCCAAGTCCAAGAGCGCCGGCACGTTGGCCGTGGTGCCGCTCATCGTCGCGTCCGCCGCGATCGCTGGATACGCGCGCTCCACCGCGTCGCACCACCACATGCAAGCCGCACAAGACAAGGACGTGCAAGCGCGCGACGAGGCAAATCTCCACGAGCACATCGCGTACCCATGGAAAGGAACGCGTTAAGCGGGGTGGGTCTCCGCGATGGAATGCGACGCGCTACCACGGACTCGTGCGATAGAATGAACGAGCGCCGGCCGCCACAGCTCAAGATTCCAGTTGCAATGACACAGAGCGATGCAAGCCGCCACTGACAACGATCGTTCTGCTCATGGCTGCATCCCGCACTCCACCGCGCGACACCCCGCCCTACGACTGCTACTACTACGACTACGACTGCATTAGGATCCGATTATGACGATCAGACTCGGGCACGCCCGAGTGGATCGAGCACTTACTTATTTATATACTTCTTTCCCCATTTCCAACCATGTGAGTTTGGAATCCAGCAGATTCTCCGTGGAGTGACTCTTTCGAGTTGACTCCACTGGAGTCAACTGGAAAGTGCGTTCCCCATCATCCTCAGGAATTAATCTCGCGTTTGTGCAAACGCAACTTCAGCCCGTCGACTGTCACACATTTCCAAGTCATTTGTTACCAACCGTTAGCTAGCATCTGGTGGTTGGTTACGTACCCTCGAAACGACACGATCTTTTGCCATTCCTTCCTAAATTATGCTGGCTCCCCGAAAGACGCTGCATTCGACGCCGCTGCGCGTGTTCCGCCGCGCGCTGGAGCTCGCCAACGCCTGCTCCGACGACGTCCTCTATGACGTGGGCTGCGGCGACGGCCGCTGTGTGATTGACGCCGCGAGTCGCCTTGGTATGCGAGCGATTGGCATCGAAATCGACCGCGACCGCGCTGCAGCCGCAGCAAACGCTGTCGAGCAGGCACACATGGACTCGCTCGTGCGCATCGTCCACGGCAACGCGCTGGCGTTTGATTTTGATGACGCCTCGATCATGTTCCTGTTTCTGATCGAGCGTGGTCTGCGCTTGATGCTGCCCAAGCTGCAACGTCTCCGCCAGCGCGTGCGCGTCGTCACCTACTTGTACAAGATCCCAGGCGTGGCCTACAGCAGCCGCCACGTCATACAGGCAAAGGAGAACGACGCCAGCGTCGCGTTTCCCATTTTTATCTACGAGTTTCCGCAGCAGAGGAAGGACGAAGACCGTCCACAGGTTGAGTGATCCCGTGATTGGTTCACTGTTGAATCCGAGGGAGCAGCTTCGAGTTGGACTTCATCTTGGGCGGTGACGGGCTCAAAGAAGAAAACGCAGACGCTGCGTACGCAGCCGCAGCGGTGGAGCTGGACGATGGCATGACGCTGGGCCGCTTCTTCTTCGTCGGTGGTGGCTTCTTCTTGTTATTGGAGCCAAGCGACGAACTCGACGAGTTGCGCGCCGGCTTGATCGATACGCCGTCCATCATCTCAGCGAGGTACCGATCGGAGCTACTACGCGAGCTTAGAGCTTCTAGAAGCGACACGGCGCCACTGCGCTTCTCGGACGCCAGCCGCCGTGTGGAGAGTGATGCACTACTATCACACGACGGCGACGCAGACTCCTCCTCTTCCTCGACTGCCTCCGGGTTTCTACACAGCACAAATGAATGAGATAATACACCAGACTGTAGACGGATTGACACTGTACGCACTGAGGGAGCTTGTCGAACGCGAGCAAAGGGATCTCGTCGTTGTTGTCGGCGTGCTTGAGACTCGAGGCGCGAGGGACGCTCTTAGACGCCGACGCTTTGGCCGGGCTCTTAGACGCCGACAAATCCAGTCCGATCTGGGCTTTGATCAGCGTCATCGGCAAGTTGGCGAGCTCCGCGTTGGTCATCGGTTCGTTGGCGTAAAACTTTCGGTACTCGGGTGGGGATTCCGTCGGCGTCGGTGATTGTGTTTGCGTCAGTGTTGCCGGCGACAATTGATTGGCACCGATACCAGTGCTCTGGAAACTCTGGTGGTCTGGTCCTCCACTGCTCTCCCCTCCTCCTCCTCCTCCTCCATCCCGTATCGTCCGCTCTCCCCCTGCTCCTCTCTGCTTCAGCAGCCGCTGCAGTTCCATCTTCTGGACCTCGGCTTCCCTCCTCCGCTCCCGCTCCAAGTTCACATCTCGCTGGAGGGCGAGTACCGCCGCCTCCTTCTGCTGCTCCACCCCTTGGAGCCGCTCCGCCAGCTCCGCCACATTCTCATGCGCCTGCGCTTGCCCAGTCTCCATCCGCTGAGCGAGCGCACGCGCCTCCGCGGTCACTTTGACGAGCTCCGCTTTCGTCCGCTCGAGGCCCTGGCGGAGCGTCCGCTCCACACTCTGCCACTGTTGTTGTGCGCTGCTGCTCTGGATCTTGAGTGTCTCGTAGTCCTCTTTGATCGCTGTGTACATTGTCTCCAGTTCGCGCTTCTCCCTCACCGCCCGTGCGACGTCCTCCCTCCCCTTGCTCTCCACCTCACTGGCTTCTCTGGTCTTGGCGTCCAACGCCTGGCGGAGCTCGTGACATTTCGCTTGCAGCTGATCCCGGGTATTGGCCAGCGGAGCGAGCCTCCGCTCGCACTCCGCCAAGCGGAGGCTCTTGGTCTCCAGCTCTTTACTTAGCCTCTCCCCTTCAAACTTCTTCGACTCGAGAGCGGACGACAGCCGCGAGAGTTTAACGCTCCACTCGTTCTCCTGCTCGCTGCGTAGACTGCGTTCCTGCTGACAGCGTGCATTCAATTCCTTGACGTCTGCCTCTTTGCGGCGGAGCTCCTCCTCCGCGGTGGAGGCCTGCGACTTCCAGACCTCCACCTCCTTCTGGAGTCTGGATTTTTCCAGAGCATGCGTGTCCTGGGCAGACTGGAGCTCCTGCATCAGCTCGTTGATCGTCGCATTCGCAGCACTCTGGACAGACGTGAGCTTGTTCTGGAGTTCCTCCACGAGCGCAGCCGCCTCCCCGGATTCAGAGCGGAGCTCGTCCGCTTCACGGCGGAGTTGCTCCACCTCGTCCACCAGCTGCGCGTGCTGCAGCTTGCCATCCCGCCGCAAGACTTCACACTGTCTCATAGCATCCTGTGCGTCATCACTCGCACGATTCAGCTCCCCTTGGAGAGCGGAGCGTGCCCGACTCAGGCGTTCGCACTCTGCCTGTAGCCGAGCCACCTCTCCCCTCGCAATCCGGAGCTCGTCCTCCAGCTCCCCCTGGGTCTGGCCAGCCTGACGATCCTTCTCCTTGAGGGTGAAGAGTTCCGGAAGCAGTGAATCCAGCTGCAGCTTGGCCTGTGAGAATGTCGCCTCGAGCTTCTTCTTCTCCTGGTTCAGAGCCACCAACTGGAACTGGCACTTGTCCAGCTCCGCTCGCGCGTGTTGGTCCTCCACCGCCCGCGTTTGCTCTAGCGACTCGTTTCTCGAGCGCAATTGCGTCAACATGCTCATCATCTCCTCCATCCGCTGGGTCTTCTCCTCAACGACACGCTGGTTTGTCCGCTCCACCTCCGCCCACGTGAGCTGCTCCGCTGCGAACTGCTTGTCCAAGGTGTCGTGCTCCGCCCTGAGCTTTGCCAAGGCCTCCAATGCCACAGCGTTCTCTTTCTCAAGCCGTTCGTTGGTAGAGGACAACTGCTGCACATTAGTCTGCAACTCGGTGGCCTTGGTGTTGAGCTGGTCCAGGGTCTGCTGGTACGTCCCCTCGGCGTCCTCCATCCGCTCCTGCAAGTCCGAGTGTTCTAGCTGCAACGTTGAGTACATAGACCGAAGTTGGTCCAGCTCCACTTGCTTGTCCTTCTTTGCAGCGTACAGTGACTGCATCGACGCGTTGAGACTCTCGGCTTCATGAAGAAGATCCTTCTTCTCATTCTCGAGCTGCTGCACGCGCTGACGAGCCGTCTCGGCAGTCTTCTGTATCTGCAGCAACTGCATCGCAGCGTTTGTCCTGGCATCCTCGAGGTCCTTGGTGAGTTGCTGTACTTGGGTGAGTAGTTTGGCTTCGCTCCCGCCAAGTCGCTGGGTCAGAGCCTGCACCTCCTCCGCTAGGGCAGCGGCATCCGCTCGCACAGCATCGGCATCCGCCTTGAGTACGAGGGTGGACTGGAGGAGCTCCTGCTCACGCACCCGGAATCTGTCGCGCTCCGAGTCGCGGTCCTGCTGCAGTTGCAGATGCGAGAGCTGGAGCTGTTCGAGGGTCGACTGCTGCTGTCTGTTCTTCTCTAGAGCTGCTAGTACGCTCTCAGGGAAGGAGGATGGAGGAGAGGATCCTCCATCCTCGTCCTTTGTGGAGGACGCGGGCAGCGCTTGGATGCACTTCTGGATTCCAGAGTCCAGAGCATTGCAGTGCTGGCGGAGCTCGTCACTCTGGATCTGCGACGTGTGTAGCTGCCCTAGCACCATACGTAATTGGTCAGTAAGCTCCTGGAGCGTGCTGTTAGTTTCCGACCCGTTTCTCTGCAGCGCTTGGAACTCGGCGTCGATCTGTGACGCGCGCTGCTGCCACACGTCCAGCTCTTGCCGAGCCGCAGCGTACTGCTCCTCTGTAGTGTGCAGCTTGTCTAGTAGAGCATCCATCTCTTGCCGCCACTGGATCCTATCCTCCTCTAGCGTTTTCTTGGCACTAGCCGCCTCCATACGCAGAGTCTGCATCTCCGACGTCACGCGCTGCATCTCCTCCCCCATCACAGTGTTGATCTCCTGCTTCTGGGACCGTTCCTCAGCGACAGCAGACTCAAGAGCGTGTACCGCGTTCTGTAGCTTGCTCTGGATTTCCAACAGCTCCGCTCTCTCCGTCTGCGATCGCTGGCCACGATCAGCAGCAGATGCATTCTCTTGCTCAAGCTCTCGCTTCACCTCCTCCAGTTTTGCGTGCACGGTACGCTCGCTAGAACTCGACTGCTCCAATGCCTGGGTCACGTTCCACAGGTGCTGAGCGAGTTCTTGCTTCTCGTTCTCCATCGTCTGAATGTGGGACTGTGCCTCCTCCAAGCGGAGATGCTCTTGCTGCACTTGTTCTTCTAGCTGCTGCATCGCCATCTTGTTGCCATCGTCCGCTTGACGCAATGAAGTCTCCATCGACGCACAGCGACTGGAGAGCTCCTCCGCCGTCCTCTGAGAGGTCGTCAGTTGATTCAGTAGCTCATTTGTGCGCTCCTCGAGGACTTGTTTGTCCTGGCTGTAGTCGTGTTCACGCCGCTGCAGTTCATCGTGGAGGATCTTGACTTCCTCCAAGTGTTTCGCCTCGTTCTCTTTGAGCCCTTGCACCGCCAACTCCACATCGTCTGTGACTTGTGCCAGTTGCTCGGAAGTCGCTTTCTCCTTGTCCTGGGACTCTCGAAGCTGCTGCGTGAGCGTGGTGACTTGTCGCCTGAGCTCTGCGATCTCATGGAGCTTCTCCTTCCACGCTTGCGCGGTTCCCTCCGAGTCCTGCTTCATCTGAGAGAGAAAAGACCCGAGCTGCGTGATCATTTGGTCCTTCTTGTCGATGCGCTCCATCAGATCTTCAGCCGTGTCGCTGGGAGACGACAGCGGAGGCGAGTGAGCGGCTGGCTGGAACCCACGGTAGCCTGGGTCCTCCACCAGTCCGCTGGGTATGCGCTGCATCACGGCCTGTGCAGGAAAGAATGAAGCGTATCCTGGGGGAGCGAGAGGCTGTAGGGGAGTAGCCCCAGCATACCCGTACGCGATTGGGAATCCTTGCGCTTGGTGCAGTGATTGCTGGTGGTGCGGGAGCTGATACATGACTTCTGGCCCCGGTGAGGAAGGGATCGTTTCGACATTAGAGTACGAGGCAGCATGGGATGATTCATGCTGTGGTGGCTTGTCACTACCGCTCGTACTGCCGCCTCGCTTGGTCTTCTTCCCAGAGGGTGACATCCTGGACAACGAGGCAGACGATGCGAGAGGAGACGGCATCGTGGCACGATGAGAGCCATGGCCACCGGAGCCATTCGTCAAGGAGCGAGAGCTTCCCGTCGACTTCATGTTGCACGCTACGACAGCCCCAGGAACGGAACTATCGCCGACCGGCGCGGTGTGACCAAGAATACCTAGGTGGGGAATGCCATTTTTGAGAGTACACAGTCTCAAATCGGCGTTGATGATCAAGCGCACTTTCTCCATTTATGCTTGATTTTAGTATGCGGAATAACCTTTGAGGTGAT
The DNA here is from genome assembly GCA_023337575.1 of Pythium chondricola. Taxonomy (NCBI): domain Eukaryota; phylum Oomycota; class Peronosporomycetes; order Pythiales; family Pythiaceae; genus Pythium; species Pythium chondricola. The sequence goes on along the minus strand of JAADXF010000828.1, from coordinate 3,801 downwards.
CACACCAAGCCACCACCATCCGCCCAACGTTTTGGATGGCCCCGTTGCTTTCGAGTGGCTCTCTATGGATCACCCAGCAAGCGATCACCCTTGTCTACTACATCGTAGAATGCCCACGGACTTGGACTGATTTCCACGGGCGGCTTGCTCGTCAACATCTCCGCATGTATGTATGTGTGTATGATGCGAGTGACTCGGTTGAGTACGATCTGTGAGTAAGATCTGTCCACAAAAACACCAGAACCGCGGAGATCCTGACCAGACTCACTCTGGCGTTTAGAGATGTGTACTTCGTTTTGCGCGGTTGTCAAGTCTTTACGTGTGTGTAGGTAGGTACGCACCACGCGCCGACAGAGATACAAGGTGCCAGGGGACTACAAAAATAGCGCCAGCCGAATCCATGATGCCGCACCTGCTATAGTTACGAGGGAGTCTGACTGGCCCTGGCCCTATCGCTCTGGAGAGTGGCCAGCCAACGTAGCGGGAGCGTGGTGGTTGGTCATTGTCAGCGATGAGCTCCCCAGTCAAGCCCCGCGAGTGGGAGAAGTCGCTGACGGTCAAGTGCCGTCTCTGCGGCGGTGCCAAATGCAAGCGCTGCAGTGAGAGCGCCGCACTGGCCAAGACCGACTCACCGGTCACAGGCCTCCATGCCGACTGGGTTTCTGGTGGAATGCTGGGCATGATGCGACCGTCGTCACGACTCATGAAGGAGTACAACATCGCGCAGCAGTTCCACAAGTGGGTCTCGTACAGTGCCGAGACCGTTGAGGACTTGGAACACTGACAAAGGCGTGATACTGTACCCATTGACAGACTTCGGATCGCAGCGGTGTTCAACCTGACGCTGCCAGGTGAGCACCCGTACTGTGGCGATGGTCTCGGCCCGAGCGGATTCCCGTATGATCCAGAGCAGGATCTGATGGAAGAGAAGAGTGCGTGGGGCAAACAAGAGTGCGCTAGGCTGGATGGTCAATCAGCTGACCTTTTATATTGTGTGGCTGGCAGTTCGCTTCTTCAACTTTGGCTGGGAAGACATGACGACGCCGACGCTGTCGCTGATGCTCGACATCGTCAAAGTGATGGCGTCCGTGCTTCAAGATGGCCACAGTCGCGTAAGTGCAATGTAGCGATCGATCGATCGATGGCCATCGAGTCGACATGTCGTCTCACATATCTTCTGATTGCTGCTATGCATTCTAGTTGGCAGTGCATTGCCACGCCGGCTATGGTCGCACAGGCCTCGCGATCGCCTGTTGCCTCGTGTTCATGCACAGTGTGCCTCCAGATCGCGCCATCACGATCGTGCGGCGGGACCGACCTGGGTCGATCCAGACCTCCGCCCAGGCCAAATTTGTGCGCCAGTTCCACGAGTTCCTCCACGCCAGTCGCGTCGTGTTTGCGCTGCCCAAGATCCATGACCGGTATACTGTCTCGGAGCTCGTGGAGCAGCAGAACCGACTGGTCCACGGCGAGCGCTGTGCCGTCGGCGGGCGGCTCACACTGCCGTCTATCGTGGATTTCCTCTGCCGAGAGATGGACAAAGCTAGCGACCTCAGCGCCGCCACACTGCTCCACACCTTTGTCTTCCACGCAACGTGGCAGTGGAACCAGGGCCTCAACAGTGAAAATAACGACCGTCAGGAGAAGCACAACGTCGCCGTGTGTGGTGAACACTACGCCAGTATCAGCGACAAATTGGTGCCTAGTGTAGCGACAGTATCGTCGCCTCCACCCGTCCCCGCGAGTCTGACTTCTACCGGTCTCCACCTCACACAAGACGAGCTCTTGCCGCTGAAGATCGCGTTCAACGTGGGTGAATTCAACTGGAGCGATGCCATGAAACTCAATGGCAGTGCCACGGCAAGTGCGGCCCCTGCACTGCTTCTTGACTGGCTGGAGCATCTCTCGGGACCGCTGCTGACGTCCGATCTCGCGACGAACTCGGATGAGAGTGAGAACTGGCAACAGCTCGTCAACCAGGAACCGACCGTCGTCGTACGCACGCTGAACCGAGTGCTGTGTTCGCTGCGCACCATCCTGAAGAAGCAGGCCGAGCCATCGCCACTCACGGATGCACTGCACGTGCGCCTGGCGATGGCGTTGTTCCATCTCACGCCCACCACGCAGGTGGCGACGCTGTGCCGACACGCACACTTCTGCCAGCGGCTTCTCCACGAATGGCACGCCCCACGACGACTGGAGCTGAACATGGAGTCGCTCCACAAGCTGAGCAAAACAGCCAGTCTACGCAAGCTCCAGCCGCACTCGCCTAGCCTCAAGGGCGACGCTCTGATGGCCACGCCACCACCAATCTCTCCATCCAGAGCGGAGGGGGTGGATCCACCGCAACAAGTGCACGCTCGATCAGTGGTCCACCTGCCAGCGCCTGAATTGTCTCCACTGAAACAGGAGATGACACATCATGCGTCACCTACACGCCCTGAGCATCCTCACCACGGCCACGGCCACGCCTACCCGCGTCCTCCCGTGGAGTTACCGCCCATGGCAAGAGAGAAGGAGGACCGTGATGCGGAGCCCAGCCCAGTAAAAATGGAGGCGCTGATCCCACGGCTGGTCACGAGTGATAAGAAGGAGGCCATGCAGGAGCCCGTTGTGGACAGTGAGCCAGCGGAGCCAGCCGTGCAACCACAGCCACCTTCTCAGTCAGTCGTGGCCGAGCCAGAGAGGACGATGCCCACGTCGCCTCCCCCACTCCTACGAGGGAACGGTAGTGGCAGCAACGTGTACACACTACCAAGTGTCAAAGGCGGCGACAGGTACAAGAACCGGCAAGTGTAATTCCAAATAGAAACAAACACCATTGGAACTGGGTGAAAACGACCTACGCGTAGACGGCGTGCTTGATAGTGAGTACCTTGACGGGCGCGCCGACCGAGAGCGTGCCGGTCTGCTCGGCCACCATGTTAGAGCCAAAGTAGTAGGAGGACGAGCTGGAGTTCTGGAATCCGAGCACGTTGCCGTTGCGTAGGGGCACCATCGTCTTGGCCGGCTCGTTGTCCAGGTGCGCGACGCCGGTCTCCTGGTCAACCGTGGGCATGTTGCAACGCTCACAAGGCCTCACGTTGCGGAACATGATGCCGCCGATCGTGATGCAGTCCCACGACTCGTCCGCGAAGGCTGGGGCGCCAGTCAGCACGATGCTAGTCACCAACAGTGTCAGTATATGCGACATGTGTACACTTGATCAATGTATGCCAACGTACTTTGGGCGGAAGCGGTCCATCGGGATCTTGTCCTTGAGATGTTCATTCACGTCCGTGAGCGACGCGTCAAGCGTCAGCAAGAATGGGAAGCCATCGGCGAAGACGGTCTCGTGATCTGGAGCGAACTTGGCGCTCGTGGGGCGACGGAACGAGTCCTTGATGCGAATCAGACGGAACTCGCGCTCCTCACGCACGTCGGCCAGGTAGTCGTTGAGCCACTTGGCTGCTGCGTCGCCCTGGTCCACACCCACGACGTCCGCCTTCCACACCTTGGTTGTGATCTCCTTGCCATGGCCCTCGCGGACGATCGGCACCCAGAGATCCGGCGCGCCCTCGGCCGTCAGTGTCACGCCCTGCAATATAATAATTGGGAATTATTATATCAAGCACACGAGACTGGCTCGGATGGTGAACGTACAGTTGGGTGGATAAGGTCGTCAAGCTTGGGTGTGATTAGTGCCATCTTCGGGTACCGGCGCTGCGTGATGAACTTGCCGTTGGTGTCCACGAGCATCCACGTGCGGTCGTTGGCGATGCCGCGAGCTGGTGTGGGCCACACACATGATCCATTATAATT
>JAADXF010000827.1:0-11279 GCA_023337575.1 Pythium chondricola | reverse complement strand
ATTGGTGACGCTGGATGTACAGCGTCGGATGCGGCCCGAGATCTGTGACTTGGTACGCAAGACGCTGTATCCTGAGCTACGTGATGGTGACAATGTGGTGGCCGAGTACCCTGCCACGACAGGGGTCCGAAAAAATAATACAATAGAAAGTATTACGGGTATTTTTGTATTTCAGTATTTATTATTGCTGATGGCCACTCAAAATAAATATCGATATTGTAGTGATTAACGTTCATATGATGAAAATTTTGGAAATACCGTTAAATACGAAACATACAGGCAATAACACGTTACAAAGACGGAAAATTGGCTGAAAAATAGCGTGAATATGCTGATATATTATTGGGATATTTATTATTTTGAGATGGGATATTCAGTAATTGATTATTTCCTCTCGACCAGATTAATAATAAGGTTATTGTATTCTCGGACCCCTGGACCACAGGTTCTTGGACCATGACTACCCGGAAGCCAAGGGCGTTTTATCCCGCATCAACGTTGGTGAGGCCGAGCTGCTGGTGGAGCTGGTGGCGTACGCGATCAACCAGGAGTGCTACGGTGCTCAAGCGATCACGGTGATGACACCGTACCTGGGCCAGTTGATGCCGACCCGCGAGAAGCTGGCGGCCAAGAACATACAACCAACGCTGGCCGCCAAGGACGTCAAGCAACTGCATGACCTGGGCCTCGCCACTGACCTAAATAGTGAGAGTGAGAGTAGTATAGTCTATTGACGGTGGACAACTTTCAGGGCAACCAGTCGCGCGTGGTGTTCATCTCGACGGTGCGCTGCAATACCAAGGACAGCGTGGGCTTTCTCAAGACCTCCAACTGCGTCAACGTGATGCTGTCGCGTGCTCAGCACGCCATGTTCATCCTGGGGTCTGTGGCCACTGTGCGTCGCAGTCGCCAGGCCGAGATGTTCAACAAGGTGGTTGATATCTTGGAAGAGAAGGGTGCAGTGGGGCGGACAATTGGACTGAAGTGTCACCGCCATGGGACAATGACGCAGGTGGCGACGGCGCAGGAGATGCGAGTGAAGGTGCCGGACGGTGGGTGTCGTGTCAAGAGCGACCAGCGGCTGCAAGGTGGACACAGCTGCCCATAGAACTGTCTTAAGTATTTTAGTAGCGATGAATGCTATTGCTATTACTGTAGCGAACGATGGTTGAATGGATGACGAGGAGATTGCTTGATAATGGAGTCTATTGCGTTACATCTGAAGTGAACACTATAGCTATGACGAGGAGATATTATCAGCAGTGGGTATTGATTTCGTTCGCGGTCTTCAGTGATGACTCTTAGCGACGCTCCCACACGGCGCGTTCCGGGGTGCTGTGGTGCAGAACAGGCGCGAAGTCACCCACGTCGCTGCTCTCAGACAACGAGCTCGGTCGCCTGGTCGCGGTCCACCCCATCTGCAGCGACTGGAGGCTTCTACTACCACCTGTGGCTTCCGCTGTTGGCCTGGTGTCTTCCGGTGGGTGGAGAAAGATGGAGTCGCGGCCAGCGTCGCAATTCGGGTAGAACTTGTACTTCCCCGTCCTGAACTTTGGGTTGTACATGCGCACTTCGTCCTCGGAATGCGACTTGGGGCACGAGCAGTTGCACGACGGACTCGTGCAGAGCTGCCGTTTGGGATCTTGCGTTGCCGCTGCATCGTCACGCCACGATGGTCTCGTATTTGAGTAGGGCTGGGACGAATTGAAAAGCGAACCAGCTCGGTAGTTTGTATCGCTCCAGACCATGTCAGATGGAAGTGGAGGTGGCAGTGGTGGTGGTGGTGGTGGCATTGCCACCAATGGCTGCTCCGCTCGGACGCCAATAACAGCACGGTGAGCGCTGCTCCATACCGTGTCAGGTGTAGGAGGTGGTGGTGGGTGTAGGTGTGCCATGGATGGCGGGTCGGCACGCACGCCAGCACTGATGGGTCTTGGTCGACTTGGGAGCGTCTGACGACGCTGGTTCGCTTCTCGGTATGCGTTGACGAGGTCCGGTAAGCGCTCAGCGATCACGCCAAGGTGGCCACTCACCTGGACCACGTCCGCCTCGGACAATCTCTTTCTCGACGACGGATGCGACTTGCTGTTCCCGGCGGATCGAATCCCATGCGCAGCGTAGCGCACACGATCGACGTCGTCTTGTGTGGCTTTGTTGGTGCCAAAGAGGTTGAGCGCGTCGGCCAAGGCATTGATCTTGGCGTTCAAATCGCCTGCACAGTTGACGCCGAGCTCATTGAGGTACAGGTTCCATAATGCCTCGAAGGCGACTCGACAGTCATTGCCGTGGTGTCTCTCCAGCGCAGTCTTGATGTAGTCCAGGTTCTTCTTGGCGTCTTTCTGCCGTGTTTCATCCGTGATCCAAGTGACGTAGCCGCACGCGTAGACGCCGTCGCAATCGAGCATCTTGGTCACGACGTTGGCGTCCAGCTTGATCTGATTGACCGACAACGACAGTTGCCTCTTGAGCTCGGTGAGGTCGCCCACGAGCTTGCCTATGGCCTGGTCCACCATCTCCACGAGATTTTTGATCTCTGGTTCGCTCGCGTCCGCTGACATGGCTCTGCGATGGATCTCACGTCACTCGGGGTCGTCAAGTTCCGCAATGACTTCGAGCGCCATGACCCACTACGGTAGCGAAGATCCCAAAGATGTTTCATACTTTCATACTCAGGTATATTACTATTGAACGGCCTCGCAATAGAGTTGAGGACGCAAGCGGTATAAATAGAGGACGAGCTCCATCGGCTCTTGCTCTTGCTCCAAGCTCCAAGCTTGCTCCAAGCCACTCGTCTAGCCGTGACGGAAGCATTAAACCTAGTCTGACCTGAACACGGGCCAGATCTCAAAAATGACCTGCCGATGAATTCACTTCAGTGCGCTTGACGGGTTTTGGGTGATGGCGCATACTGTCCCATGTCGTTCCAACCGCGATGGTAGTTCAGGACCCTTTTGCTGTTCACCAGATTGAGCTCACCCTGTAGAGATAGCCCCGCGGCGATGGCCACGGCTTCGTCGGATGGAGTATCGAAGGGAGCGAAGCGGACGTGATACTGAAGTTTCCGGATAGGGAGAGAAACGCCTCGCTCGCCTTCGACTCCGAATCAGCTATTCCTGGCGGCCACGAGGGCGCCGACATGATACGAGGTTTTCACCCTGGCAGCGTCAGCTGGACAGGGTTTCGTCGCGTAGCATCGATCGTAAGGCGGTTCATTCGCGGTTGTGCCAAGCAGCGCCGACGCCACGAGCGGAGGAACAGCACGTGCTCAACTCCAGGCTCGGTCGCGCTCGCTTTTAATTTGGGGGCTGCTCACATTCCCTTCACCTGGAGTCTCGCACAGGCCCCGCGGATCCGTGTTGTCTCAAGTCGGTGCACGCATCAAGCCAAGCCAGTGACCAAAGTCCGAGGTTCGTCCGAGTACGGCGTCGATCGTGGTCCCGGAAGCCAGTGCTCGTCGATCAACGACCCCGAGCCGGGACCGGTCATCGGTTCCGGGAGCCAGCGCTGCCGATCAACGGCCTCAAGCCGGTACCATCGACGGAGACGGTCAACAGACCCCGCCTCTCAATCACGACTCATCAATCGGCCGACAGATGTAGCCTGACCCCACACTGAGGCGCACGTTCGAACGCACTGCGCGGTCCCGGAAGCGAACGCTTGCCGATCAACGGCCACGAGCCGAGACCGCCTGCCCGGGCAGAGGTTCGCAGACCTCTCGCCTCTCAACGTCGACTCATCACGCCGTCACAGTTCGACACTCACACTGAGGTGCACGTTGACCTGCACCTATCCACTGTTGCTGACACTGTGACGCTGATTTGTAGGCATGCGGCCTGAGCAGTCCATTCACAACCCATGCCATCTATACGTGAGGCTGGGTTCATCAACTCATCACTCGAACCACGACTTCAACGCGAGTCGAGTCTCGCTCCGACTCTCGAGCCCGGCATAACTTGTGAATGGACTGCTTTTTGCCCCCCATGCGTCTCTCGGACATGAAGGAGGAAATCTTCATGTTTATCATCCTCGCTGAAATCAAGAGCGACCTAGTAGGGGTTGGACCATTTTCCCAATTTCTAATCTACATGAGAGTTCATTTACCGGTCCCACTATGATATTTGCGTGTATTTATCCCGTTATGACTGCCCCAGTAGCGCTGGTTCCGAGGGTGGAGGCGATGCCAGTCGCTCCATCTTAACCCCTTGCTGGCGTTCGGGTACGCTGGTGCAGTCCGGCGACGGTGGTGCTGATGGTCGTGCCGATCACGCTTAAGTTGTCGCACATAAACACAACATCGGCATCGGTCAACTTGCCGCTAGGGCAGTGCGACTTCTCATTGGCAAGCGTGCGAATGGCATGCGCAGCGAACCGCACGCGCCTCACATCGGCGTCTGTGGCAGCGGCTGTCGCCTGCGTTGCCGTCGCCAAGTCGTCGATTTGCTGGCTGAGCTGCGCATTCCGAGGCAACCCAAAGCACTGGAGGGTCGTAGCAGATGTACAGACGCTCGAGCGCAATGCGGCATTCGTTGTCGTTGCGTCTGCGGAGGCTGGCGTTCATTCCCTGAACCGCGTTGTTTGCTTCAACGCGAAGGTCGTCGTCCTCGATCCAGTCGGTGATGCTCGTCATGTTGGCGTCGTCAAAAGGCGAGGCGATCACGACATCGGCTATGCACTGCGTCAGCATCTCCATAGAGCCGTCGAGGTCGCGCTCGACGTGGTTGATGATCTCGACCACTCGCATCGAGATGCCCGGACGGCGCCTGTCGCCCAAGTCACGCATGATCTCCTCGATCGCTCGATCCATCGGTTCCACGGCGTCGGTGGCGTCCATCGGTTGGTGTGTCTTCGAGTCGATGAAATCCCGATCTGAGCGTGTGTAGTTAGTTGCGGGGTTCGTAAATGACGAATCATCATGGCCCATGACCTGTGCGTCCTCGACGACCGAGTCGGTCGTGGCAAAACGAGCGGATTGGACACTACCAACTACCTTCGGATAAGAATATGCTGGATGCGTATCCCAGCACCACTTGGTGAGATCTGCGCCAGAGGAGGACGTCGAATCTGTCGTTCAATCAGAGATCAAACTGAACGCCAGCGTCGTGACCAAGATGCTCGATTACGACGGGACCTACAAAGGCTACGTCGACTGGATTCATGAACCACGTTTGAGCAAAGCCAAGGACTGCTTGGAGGCAATCAAGAGCGCGTTGGAGAGGGGCCTCTGCAATGACTGTCGCGTTGTATCGCAATTGAGGCCTTGTGGGACCTCTCCTCGAGGAACTCGGGCTTGTTAGTGTGCGTGGCGGCCAACTTTCGTTGCCAGGATTGAGTTCTTGGCGGATACGCTTGGCAAGTTCTGCACCGATGAGGAAAGCAAGCACAACGTGAATCACATTCGCTATCTGATATACTGTCAACGGGATTCCGTTCGCCTGTGAGCAGCAAGCCGAACCCGTCATCGAAGGCTGATCTGTCCGCAGCAGACATCGTCCAAATGAGTGGCCACGCGGGCGTGATGGGTGAGCATATCTCCAAGGCCGTCAAAGTATATCGAGACGGAATCCAACCGCAGCGAGTTTCTGTCGGAGCGACAGCCGCGACCACAAACGCAGATGAGTGGCAGCGTCGACACCGCAGAGCTGGTACCAGAAGTGAAGCGCCCTCGCAGGCACAGATACCACTATCTTTCCATCCGGGTTCTAATCATCAGCGTACCGCGGCGCGTCTCGACTGGTCGCCTCCACTGCCACGTGCACTGCCGCGTTCTGTGCCGAATGCATTCTCGGCCGGTAGTTCCAGCGGCCGTGGGTCACTGTTCCTTCGCCCTGGGGATCTACAGCAAGCTCATCAGGGAGCTACTCGTACAAGCAATCTTCAACCTACTGCGGTCAATCATTTCATGACGCCCATTGCACAAGGTGAATGAGCTGAGCCGTGTCCTCTCGTGTGTGGTTAGCTCCCCATACGCCAGGGCGAGAGGTGAGGCGTAGGCTTCACCTCGAACATTTCTGTCAACACAGCTGCATTCGGCAATACTTCACGGCAGATTGCAGTCACAAATTGTGATTGGAAAAAATAATATCCGTATCACTCGTGGACCATTATATTTATTGAATAACTTATTATTGCGATTTCCAGAACCCAGTATAATATGATATTGGCCGGTAATAAGTGTATTGCAAGTCTTCGAGCCAAAAAGTAAAAAAACTTTCTAAACCCTTAAATTCATCACATTATTTGTAAATTGATATCAACTTCAATATCTTTTAATACAAAGATGAAGTTCAATATATTACCACTATTGAAATAACTACTATTTTGTTTTCGACAACGGCGAAACTTATTATTCGATTCTGAAGTGTCCAATACAATACAAAATTGTATTTTCCTATCACACGTTGTGATTCACAACCATCCACGACAAATACTGACGTACATTTACAGTACTATGAACACTAGCGATGGTTGTGTGCATGAGAATCCGAGCCGGAGGTCGACTGCTGTCTCGAGTCTCGGTGCTGCGCGGCCTGGAGCTGTGTACTTAGCTCCTCGAGCTTGGCCTCGTAGGCTAGGATCACGCGCTGCGACTGGCTCAGTCGTGTCTGCATGCCTAGGACGTTGCTCTCCAGCTGTCGAATGTCGGCCTCCTGCCGCGCGATCTCCTCGTCTTTCTTGTCCACCATGATCTTGAGTCGACTGACGTCCGAGAGCTTGATCGTGTCAAACATTTCGCCCTGCACGTAGCTACCCTTGCGATTAAACCGCATGCGGAAGCCTTGGCGGGCGTCGCGGTCGGAAGACGCCGATGCAGGGGAACCCATGCCATACTTTCTGGGGGCCGGTGGTGTGCTGCTGTGGACATCGCCCAGTCGACTGTTGATCAGCGTCAGCCGCTCCTCTTCTAAAAGTGTTGGCGATGTCGGCTGTGGCGGCGCCTCCAAGTCGGCAATGTTGGCGTCCTGGGTCTTTTGGTGGCGAGTAGCAGCTTCGACGTAGGTCTCCATGGAATCTTCCACACTCTTGGCGTTGGAGACAAACGACTCGACGAGGAAACCGACGAAGATGGGCAGCAGGATGTTGGCCATCGCGATGCGGTAGCTGAAGAAGAAGACGTAGGTCGCACCCGACTGCGTGACCGCGTGGGCAGCATCCATGACCATGTCCCAGCCAGCGAAGTTGGCCACACCAAACAGCGTGACCAGCGTCTCCGCGAATGTATCGAACTGGAACTCGTGCCTCACGGCAAACCAGTTGGGCGACTGCGGCTGGAGCTCGACGGGGAAGTCACGCAATGCGATGCCATAGTTGGCCTGCGTCACGATCGCGAACGCGTACATGAAGCTGAAGATGACGAGCAGCAGCTGCACGATCAGGGGCAGGATCCGCTGCATGGTCCACAGGATCTCGTGGAACGGAGGGAACAAGTTGAGCAGCTTGAGAATCCGCAGCGAGCGCGTGGCCAGCGCGAGGTCGTAGAAGACGCGGGAGACATGGGAGTGGTCGTTGAGTGTCGTGATCGCGTAGAACAACCAGCCGACGACCGCGATGCCCAGGTCCAATCGACAGAATGGGCGTGAAAAGAACTCGCGCCGCCCAAATGCGAACAGCTTGAGCTGCACCTCGAGCGTGAACAGACACAGGAGCATGAACCCGACGATGCGCCACGACATGTTGACGGAGAACGCGAGCTCAATGTCGTTGACCTGGATGGCCTGGACCACCGAGAGCATGATGAGCATGCCGACGATGAGCTCGGCGACGACAACAGGGTACTTGCCGAAGAAAATGTGCTCGTAGAGTAGCCGCTCGCGCATCTGGAGCTGCCAGCGTCGCACGGTCTGTCGCTTGAGTGTAGGCACAAAGCACTGGAGAATCGCCGCGGCGGTGGACGGCTTGGTTTTCTCCAATTTCACACTAAGCAGCGAGCAGAGCTGGTAGAAATCGGCCAGGTCCACGTACCCCGTGTGCTCGACGTCGATCGTGTTGAACACGAGCGTGGACTCGACGCTGGTCCACTTGGGCTTGAGCTGTTCACAGAGACCGATCCAGGTCTCGAGCGTGAGTTTGCGTCGACTCATGGCCGTGATGGGCGTCATCGCCAGCTTGAACGAATCGGAATCCCGCTTGCTGGTACCAGTATGGAAAAAGCGTGACGATCCGCGGCGTTCCGAATTTCCACGCGATAGGAACGTGGGCACGGAGCGCAGTCGTTCGTCGTCTTCGTCGACTGCCTCGTGGACCAGTTCCACGTCGGTGGCGAGGATATCGAACGCAGCGTACAGCGCGGCTTTGCGTTTCTGGAGCCGCTTGTACAGCATCTTCTCGGTGTGCTGCTTGTAGGACTTGTAGGACACGGCGATGGTGAGCTTGGCGAGGAAGAGGTTGGTGAGCAGCACGAAGATGATGAAGAAGACGGCGCTCCACTGTGTGACCTGGAAGTATGGGTACATGCTCTTGACCATGTAGGGCAGGCAGTTGTGGATCAGCAGCATCGTGTACATGCTGGCGTGGAGACTGGCAAAGAACGGCGCGCTGTAGCGATTGCTGGCGTCGGAAAACAGCAAGTACCCTAGCAGTCCAAAGAACCCGACGAGGCAGAACGACAGCAGCAGCACGATCAAGACCTTTCGCAGGGCACGTACGCAACTGGCAAAGATGATGCGGATATTGCGACGCCGCGTGATGAGGAAGAAAGGCCGCAGGGCGCGCGAGTACCGGTTCGGGTTCCACGCGGGTAGTAACAGGTTCGTAACCAGGTCCAGCACGGTGATGGTGAGCAGTGCCATGCGTGCGACGGCCCAGGGCTGCCGCGTGAGGTATTTGCGCTTGGTCTCGGCCGAGCTCACGGTCCAGCGAATGAAGACATCGATGGCGAAGAAGCCCATGCACGCGAGATCGACTTCCAGGTAGTCATTCTGTTCACCAGGGCGCTCGGCGAAGGCGAGGAGGCAGCTGATGAGCACCACGAGCGTGTACACCCAGCGGTACCAGGTCTCGTGGAAGGCTGCGTTGAGTTGAATGGCCCAGCGGTCGAGGCGGCAGCCGATCTTGCGGCCATGGATACCGTCGCGGACAAACGTGGCGGCGATAAGGAACTTGTCGACGCCGAACGCGGCGCTGGACGTGTACTCGGACGCCAACAGGTGCTCGACGCGTTCCTGCTCCTCGTTGTCGGCGTCGAAATTTTCTTCTTCTTCGTTGTCGCCTTCTTCAATGTGGATTGGTAAGGTTTTGTTGGCGTCGGTGTTGGTGGAACCGGGTGGTTGGTGGCTGCGTTGCAGGGCGGCGAACTCGCTGCGGATCTCGCTGGCCATGTCCTTGGCGGTCGAGTTGTCGTCGTTGATCTCGGCCAGGCGCTTCCATTTCTGCTGCGCCTTGATGACGCCGGCGTCGAGGCCGATGCGCACCCGTGCGTTATTGCTGGTGTTGGTGGAGGAGGCAGGAGGAGGAGAGGCGACGCGAGGGAGCGATGGAGGAGGCGTCGGTGTTGGCGTCGACATGGGTGAAGACACGGCGGAATAGTTGGTGGCGCCGGAAACTGGCGGTGCCGACGCAGCGCTGGACACCGACGCCGACGACGACGGTACCAACGGCGTCTGCTCTGTCGGCGACGAGCTCATGGAGGCGAGAGGAACGAGGACAGACGCGCCAAGCAGGGAAGAAGACCAAAGTGCCCGGTTGGTGTGCGATGCAACTGGTGTTCTTCCTTTTGAAGTCAGGTGGACAAAAACCAACGCAAATTAGACAGATGGGTTCTATTTTTAACCAATCAAAATGCATCCAATGTTAAATAGTATCCTCTATTTTAGCCAATAAAAGAGTCGTACCCATGTTGGCCAAATGGCTTCACTTTTCCACCGAACCGAGACCTGGCCCACAGATGCCCAACTCGCACCTATGCACAAGCCATTCGCATAGGTACCTAACTCCATAATAAAAAAACCTATGCACAAGCCACAACGTTTAGCGGCGAGTGTTGCGTAGGGCCTCGAGGGCATCGACAAGTGGCTTGTGTGTGCGCTCAATCAAGGGGATCTGCATGGTCTGGCCTACGTGGGAGGTGTCACCGGCCAGCCTCTTCTCGTGCTTGTTGTGGTAGAATCGGCATCCGATCTTCGTGTAGTTAGATCGAGGACACGCGCCAGTCCTGAACATGGGGTTGGACCAGCACACCACCTCCACGATGTGAGACTTGCAGCATTTGCGATCAGTGCCGCCGTGCCGTAGGCGCACAGAGTCTTCTTCTCATCAAGGAAGTCCACGCAGACGCCGATGTCCTTGTGAATTGCGACGCACCACTCGACTTCTTTGGTGATTGGATGTTTCGCGGCGCGACAGACCGAGGCCTTGAACAACGGTCTGTACGTCGTGACCTCCAAGTACGTGTCCGATCGAGGGCACGATGGACTCATGCATCCGATTCGGAAGGCTGTCGGTAGCATGAACTCGTCGGTATCAGCAGCACGGCCCAGAGTGAGCGGTTGCGGGTCTTGTAGGAGCGGTGGTCCCGACGGGGGGGAAGATTAACACTGAGTCAAAAATGGATGGAACATGAGCATCTCCCTCCTGGAGGATGGAACTTGAGCCAAAACGCCACGCAGTGGATGGTTACGTGGGTTACGAAGATAGTCAATGAGTACAGGGGATGGATGTAGAGTCAATCTGAATGGATAAAGTTATGTAGCAATGCAGTCTACGCTAGTTCTGCTCGATGACATGACACAACGCTCGTTTCATCGCAGCTCAGCGAATTGAGTACCCACTCTCATGTGAGTAGACGATCACGGTAGCCATATCCTCGCAATCTAGCTCGATGACTCGGCCATTAGTGAACTTCACCTTCCAGTATATGACTCCGTTGCGATTGATGTACGCCGTCACAACCCCAGGGACGGTCTCGACGTCGCCATCACGCTCACGCTAGAACTCTCTCACAACCTTCCAGTTGAGGCAGTACGCATGGCTCTCGAGCAAACGCGACATGAGCCGCTCCTTGTTGTAGACACTCGTGGAGTGCCTGTCAATCTGGAGTGTTGATGGCACTGCTCGAGGGCGTCCAGGCGGCATGCGCGGTGGCGCGTCGCGGAGTAGCTTCGTCAGATCCATCGTGTCGATCAGCGCCATAACAGTGACGACGTGGGAGCAGAACCACCCGCTTGTCATGTGCGCTTTGCAGTCACAGCGATACTTCGCGCGCACTTCTTCGATCTGATACGAGGCATGAGCGACACTAGCTTGGAGTAAGATCACGAACTCTGAGTACAACAAACCTCTGAGAT
>JAADXF010000826.1:0-11281 GCA_023337575.1 Pythium chondricola | reverse complement strand
TGTCGCAACGTTTCACGCGCTTTATGTATTTTAACATTTAAAAATGTTTGCTTTCCCTTCGCCAACTGGATCATCAACGCGCCAAACGAAAATGGATGACGAGAAGGAGATCCGCCAGAGCTTGCTCTTCGCTGTGGGCTGTGTGTGCGACGATACCAGTACAGCAGCTTCAGGCAGGATACAATCACGTCCTTCGTTTGGCTCACGCTTCATGTCCTGCAGCACACAAGCAATTCCAAGAACGCGCGGCGGGCCAGCGGCAACGCCCCGCGCCGTCTAAAGAAGCGCTCGCCTTGCTCGCGGACATGCTGCACAACGAAATCGAGAGTAAGTTAAGAAACCTCCACCAGCTCTTCCGCATCTGCTGAGAGAAGTTTCTCACACTTGTACATGCTTGATGAACAGTCGTCGCGACTGAGCTGCAGCACTTTGCGCACCACGCAAACCGCAAAGTGGTCAAACCAGAGGACGTACTGCTCCTTGCCCGCAAAGACCCCGTGATGGTGCGTTCCCTGGTACTTTGTACATGGATAATCTGCTACACCAACACTCTGTTCTGGTCGGTTCTGTGTAGGTTCGATCGCTACAAAAGTATCAGCGCGAGCAGCTTGGTGGCACCACCACCGGCAAGAGGCGGCGCTGACCACCTGAAGAGTTCAAGACCACGCGGGTGCTTTCTTAGTTAATTCACGCAAGCTGGTGCTCTATCGCTGGGTTCGCGTGTTGTGTACGTGTACTCTGTCCACGGTCTCAAAATCACCGTCGGCGGCGGCTACTCATTGTCGCTAAAGAACGAAGCCTGACGGGACGTGGTGTGGGTCCCTGACGGCGACACAGCACTGCGTGGAGACTTGGCGTCGCGCTCCATCTGCCGGTAGTCGTTTAGAATCCGGAGGGACGCAGTCTTGCGCCGCACAGCCTCGGGGGAGTGCACGACGTGGCGGTTCGGATTGATCGTACTGCGGGACGCCTGCTCGTACACCTGCTTG
Organism: Pythium chondricola; assembly: GCA_023337575.1. Lineage (NCBI taxonomy): Eukaryota > Oomycota > Peronosporomycetes > Pythiales > Pythiaceae > Pythium > Pythium chondricola. The sequence continues at coordinate 10,292 of JAADXF010000826.1, read as the reverse complement.
AGCAGGTTCAGCTGCCTACCCTTGGCTTCCAGCTCATCCAGCATGCTGCCGAGCTCCAAGGAGAGCCTGGAGGCGCCATCTTTGCCCTGTTCAACACGTGTAACGGCGTCTTTATACCGCTGGTTGAGTGTGTTGAACTCTCGCTCGGCATTGCAAACAGCTTCGTCCAGGTCCTCCATGATGTGGCTCTGCAAAGAAACCTAGGATCAGAATCACCTCTCTCCATGGCAAGCGAAGCGTGTCTGGTCCCCTTCAACTCACCTGCATCGGGTTGGGATACGACGTTGAAGGCGCCAGCACTCGGATCGCGCTCGGTCGATTGCTCGGCACCTTGCTGGCGACACTGTCTTCGCGAGATCGCGACCTCGCGCCAAGCAGCGTGTCGGTGGTGTGGGCATTCAGAGCGAGTCCGAGAATCGACGCCGCGCTCGATGTCGGTACCGTGGAATTCCCTCGAACACTCGCCGTCTTCTTCGTGGTCTTCTTGACCTTCAACTGCGTCGGTGTCGGCGTCGGCGGTGGATTCGTTCCAGGCCGCGCGTACGACGTGTCACACTGCCGTATCGCCTCTTGGACATTGCTGATGATCGAGTGCGAGCGATTCGCTGACGTGCCAAGCACGAACGGGATGTCCCTATATCGCACAGCACCCGAATGTGAGTAGTGTACATTATGGGTAGCCTGCGGCGTTGTACTTCGGCATACCTGCCCAGGTTTGCGGCTCGCAGCAGCTCGAGGTTGTTGCTAGGGTGGGCCTGGCTCGGTCGCTTCTCCTTGTTGGTGATGGACCCACTGCGTTTCGCGGTGACCGATCCTGCTCTACCCTTGGGTACATTAGCTGACCCCGGTCGAGCTGGGGTCGCATTGCCATTGGCAACACAGATCGACGCAGCTCGACTCGCTGCGGTGGGCCGAGACAGCGTTGACACGCGCTGCGATTGCAGCAGCTTCTTGCTCTTCTTGGTGGCTTTCGTCGCGATCTCGTTCGCCTCCCACACCTTCGCCACCAGCTTTTCGTTTAGCTGTGTGATCCCTCCAACAGTTTGCTGTATACAGACACCACCAGATCAACCACACTGGTCAGAACGCACCAATAAAGATTCAAACCTTCGAATCTCAACACACCTCTGCCTCGTGGAGCCGCTCCCGCGTCTCGTTGTGGGTCTGCATCTCCCGATCCAGCTGCGACTGTACGAGCTTGGTCTGCTCCTGTGCCATGCCCCGATCTTTCTGGAGTGATACGATCTCGCCCTTGAGGTCCCGGATCTCTTGCTTATGTGCATTACACGTCGCTTCCAGCTCTGCATTCGACACATGTCGAGTAAGACACAAGTTCATACGCATACTCATCACAGGACCCATCCTCACCAGCATGAATGGACTTGCGCTGCGACTCGGACAGCTGAAGCTGGCTCTGGAGATCGTCCGCCTTCGCCGAGTACGTGCTCGTAAGTCTGTGCGCATGCTGGATGTCAGCCTCAGCAGCCTTGCGACGCTCTTCGTACTTGACCAACTCGAGCTTGAGCTCTTCTTTCTCACTGCGCAATGCATCGTATGCCGCGCGTGCCGACTCTTTTGACTGGCCAAGTTCATAAGCAAATTTCTTCTCGGCAGATGCGAACTCAGCCTCTCGCTGGATAGACAAAGACATGAGTAAGGACATGTTGCCACACAAGACACACGACATTGCAGACGTACCTTGCGTGCTTTCACTTTTGCATCCGACAGCTCCTGCAGCAGTCGTTCTCGCTCCTCTTCCAGTCGACGGATCTTGTCCTGCAGTGCTTTCAAGGCCGATAACACTGCGCGACTTCCTTGCGCACTGGAGGCAGCCGCGGTGGACAGACTCGTGTCAAGCACGCTGGTGTATCCCCCGTGGTTGGACTGGAACGACGTAGATAACGGCGACGGTGTCTGCTTGCTGCTAAGAGGGACTGTCGGTGGTGTGGAGAATGCCGTGGGTTTTGCTTGTTTGGGTGGTGGCGTGGAGAACAAGCGCCGAGCAACGGTCGGCTCTCCGTGGTCTTCATCCGACTCGCTCTCCTCGTCACTGTGTCGCACGGGTCGACTACTCGTCTTTAATCTAGTCGCAGCCGTCTGGTGGTAGTTGAGGTCCGTCGTCTTCTTCTCCAGCCGTTTATGGGAGCTTGTCACCGCCCACGCGTCTTCTGTGTGTCGACTTGTCATCGCTGGAGCTGCGTACTCCTCTCGTCTCAACTTGTGGGTTGATATCTTGGACCTTACGTGAGCTTTCTTGGGCTCGTTGGAGAGCATGAACGTCGAGGTTGTTGCGGTTGATGAACTGGAGATGGCCGGGTCCTGGTGGGCCAGGTTCTTGAGCGTCTGCTTCAAATCCTCCATCTCCTGTGTGGCCGTTTTTGGCAGCAGCACGGAATCGTCCAGACTAGCCGACGCATTATTGTGCTCAAACCTGGCTTTGCTCTTGGATGAACCTGTGTGGGTAGATCTGGATACCCTTGAGCTGTGCTGTGCCTGGCCGGTGCCGCTGTGAGCTGATGTACGCAACTGGTCGTCAAACTTGCGCTGTCTCCCCGTGCTTACTGGTGTCTGGTCTTCGCTACGAGGCGAGTCTCTGGTGAGGCTGCTGGTGTCGCTCTCGTCGTCGTCCGACTCGCTCTCGTACACAGCATGACGCGAACGCTGTGTCGTGTGGACTCGCGTCGAGCTACTGTCGACCCTCCTCGAAACACGCTGGGGAGGACGCGTATCTACCTCTTCTTCAGCACTGGATGGCGCGCTTAGTTCACTGTCCACGTCGCTGTCGTCGCTGTTATGGTCCTCCTGTCGTTGGACAGTTGTGTCCACTCTGCGTCTCCTCCCCTCTTGATCTACGGACTGCTCGTGTCGCGTCCGTTTGGTCGATGATTGATTCCCTCGAGCGGTAATGTTGGCGTTGGTTGTACTTGTCGGTGTTTGCGACTCTGTGTGGTGCTGGGCTATTGACGTGGTGTCTGTATTACTACCGCTGACAGTCACCGTCGCTTTCTTGGCTTTGCGCACGACGTGGACATCGGTGCCACCGGATCCCCGCAGTATGCTTTCCACGATGTCGTCCGCGGCGGCTGCTGAGCCCAGCAGTTTGCTCACTGCCTTGGATCCCTTCTTGCGTGGGGAGATGAGGATGCGGCTCTTGGACGAGATCACGATCGTGTCCGAGTCATCGCCGCCGTCCGACGTGTGGCTGCTGACCTCTGAATCGCTCGCCATCGCCTGTATTTGGTGGTGATCTGTACCGTGATGTGTGCGCTGTCTTGCACGCGTCTCGACGCGGGTTGCCGCAGGCTCAGGCTTGGCTACCTTTTAGGGGATGTAGTGTGTCCGTTCGGGTTTTCATACACAAAGAGACAAACCGGTATAAAACCGTGTTTTGGATGGACCTGTGACATGTGCAAAACGAAACCGACCAACACAAGAGCACAGGAAAAATGGCCGATGCATGAATGAGTCCGACCTCTGAAATGGACAACGTTACGTTGTCCATTTCAGAGGTAGGACGTTGTCAACGTATGAACGCATGCTGCTACTGTTGCTTTCCCCTTTTGCCGAGATCTGATCTTTGCGGTCGCGATCAGCTAATGTGACTGCGACTGCGACTGCGACTGCTGGAGCTGGCCGACGAGTTGTTTTATCAGGTCGAGCTGCGCCGTCATCGCGGCAATGTGGGACTCGCGCTCCCGCTTCTCCAGTTCGAAGCGCTGCTTCTCCATCTCCATCTTCTGCTCAGCGAGACGCAGCTCTTGCTGGCGCCGAGTGCTTTCGTCCTGCAGGTAGCGCTGCAAAAAATCCCACGCGACGTTGGAGGGTACCCCGCCAGGTACTGGAATCAACGGACGTTGCTTCTTGGACAATGGCGATCCGTTGTTCTCGAAGCTGCGCTTCTGGCCGGCGTGCTCTAGGCCAGCGGCATCGGATGCTGGAGACGCATATGACTCGAATGCACTAGGATCGGTCACGCTGCCGCGCGATGCGCGGCGGTCGTTTCGGTCCGACCTGTAGTCCTTGGTCTACATATATATGCAAATGGAAGAGAACAGTAATGAGTCGATCACACCATACTGACATCAACACGACGCAAAGAGAGAGCCCACTTACCAGTTGATGCAAGTCGGCGACGAGTTGTTCGCGCTCATTTACTTCGTCCGCGGAACCGGTGGACCGCAGAGACGCGAGGTCTCCGCTCAAGTACGAATCAATCAGTGCCTTGTAACGGCGTTGACACGCCTTCGCGTCAATCTCAGGGCCGCCGGGGCGCACGAGCGCGAGCTGCGCGTTGAACGCCTCACCGATCGCGTCCCACGCGGCCATGGTCTCACCGTGAGCCGCCGTCCATGGCCGCTGGCGCGAGATCTCGCGCAGCAGCAGCACGTCGTGGGCAGGTTTGAAACGGAATGTGCGGCGGTTGAGTTCGAGCGACATGTTGGGTTCCGAGATCAGAGAATCACGCGCGCGGTGGTCGGTTCAGTGCGTGGCGCCTGGAGGCAGTGGGTTGCTGGGTGCGTGCTCTCGTAAAGCGGCGTCGATTAGGTGGCAACGTGTACACTTGCGCGTGCTTGTGAGCCGCTGCTTGTGAGAAATTTCGCAAAGTGATTTTTTGAATTCCCCCTTTTCTCCGAATGTTTGTTCTTGATTGGCTAAAATGATTTGAATTAGATGCATTGATTGGATGCAATTGATGGTGAAACTGGATACTCAAACTGTGCATGAATGTTTGGATTCTTGGTGGCGCCAAAATGGGCAACGTGAGGCCACCCAACCTGCACGATGTACGCACGGAGATTGACTGCATACCACGGTCAGATGCAAGTGATGAATTGATTGAATGTGAGGGACAATGTTGACTGTAGCCGTATGAGTTGCTGGTTCATCCATTGTATAGGAAGGATCTTTTTACTGGATACTCTCCTCGGTACTAGTAAGCCTGACTCGACGTTTACTCCACAGTAGTATCACAGACCTTCGTGGCCGCGTTCCTACCGCGCCCTCTGACCGTGCGAGCTCCGATTACTACTACAGGGGAAGGCTGCCCCCACCAATCATTAGAAATTCTTGGGGTCGTTAATTAAGTCACCTCCCTGGATGCCTGGCGCCATCACAGAGTCCATGAACTCACTACACTCACTTCTTCAAGAATGATCCTTAATCACCTGTGCTCGAGAGAAGGTTCGAGCTGGAGGCACCGAGGTAGCAGCTGACAGAGATCACGTTGTACACGCCAGCCCATTGCAGATGACTCGACTCAGTCCGTCGCCGAACATGCTGCTTGTTCGAGTTGCCGTCCACGGTCATGAAGAGAGCGCTCGCGAGGAATTTGGCGCTTTGGTGCATTCTGCTGCTCAGGTGAACCACATATGCAGCTGAGCTTCGCTTCGCTTCCCAGTCAGCGCAGCAAACAAACAGCTTGGCCGTGAGCACGACGTGGCCAATGTAGTTGGATGCGACAATTGTCTACAAGCCGTCCACGGTCTCCGTGGAGAGTAGCCCCATGCAACCAGCGTCGATGACCAAGATCTCGAGGACGTGGTGATGTTTCAAGTTCTTTGCCGCCACCGTCTGGACACTTGCACGACTGCTGGTGGCCAGGTCCATCGTCTCATCTCGTTTGTGATCGCCTCGCGCATCAGCTTGGCGCTTCGTTGCATCGCTGGATGTTGCTGACGGTGAGCGTCACCGTGGCGCCGAGGGCGTGTGAGTTCGAGCGCCGTCGAGAACCCTAGACGGGGATTCGCACCCGTGACGATCGCCGTGTTGCCGAGCAGAGAAGACATACACGTGGCATCTCAACGCTCTACTGTACTACTGTAGTAGTGCAGTGCGGTTCTCCGTGTCGGTATTCTGGCCAGGCATTCGGACAAGGCAGAACGGCTGTGGTTGGTCTGGCAGAAAGTGAGCCCCCACCTCGTATTTCTCTGCGCCAAGCCTATCATGTCCTGGGTCAATCAATGAGGTAGGAGGTCTTCGTGATGACTGCTCATGATCGGATTGTTTTGTCCTCGTGATCTGTCAATTTCAATATTCAGTTCTCTGTGTCTACGGGTTGCCCGCTCACAGTCCAGACTGGGCCGGTCGAGCAAACTTGACGGCTTCTTGGCCCGCGATTCGCCCAAACACAACACACTCGGCCAACGAGTTACCACCAAGTCGGTTGGCGCCATGAACACCACCAGAGACTTCGCCAGCAGCGTACACGCCGAGGATCTTGGTGCCATCTCCACGGAGCACTTCCGTTTGCTCGTTGATCTGGACGCCGCCCATGCAGTAGTGGACCGCTGGCGCGATTTCCATCACGTGGATCTCCACGGGTGAATCGATCTCATCGATGGGTACGAGTGGGAATGGGAAGTACTGCTTCCCGAATGCATCCGCCTTGCGTCCGTTGGCTGCCGCCGCGTACTCGTTGAGCTCGTGGAGTACCACCTGAGCGTCCAGGTTGCAGTACTCTGCCGCTTCACGCACAGAGCCCACTTGCTTGACCAAGCCAATGTGCTTGTAAAAGCCCAATGACGACTCGAGCGGCTTGGCGCCTTCAAACAGCCACATGAACGCCATCTTCTTCGGCTGCGCCAAGATGGCTTGTGACACCACGTCTCGCGTGGACAGCTCGTTGGTGAAACGCTTGCCCTCCGAGTTCAGCAACAGCGCACCGGAGCCTCGAATCGCCTCTGGCGCCAAGAACTTCTGCTGGGCGTCGCGGTCTTTTGGGTTGATGAAACCGGTCGGGTGCAACTGCACCTTATCCATCAGTGTCAGATCTGCACCGAGTGCCTCAGCCATCACCACGCCGTCGCCTTGCGCACACGGGCCGTTTGTGGTTGGGAACTCTTCCATGCCAGGCGCGAATCGCTCGAGCAGCGCGTGGTTCGAGGAGAAGCCGCCGGTCGCGAGAATCACAGCACGACTGTGCACCAAGACAGACTCTCCTGATGCCTTCTTGACTTGGACGCCTTGGATCGCTGGGTTCGAGCTGTCGTCACTCACGAGGAACTTTTCCATCGCCGCGCTGTTCATCATCTGGATGTTTGGGAACTGGGCCATCCGCTTCTGCAGAGCACTGATGATCGCAAAGCCGACGTTCGGTCCACTTTTGTTGCGGTGCGTGCGCTTGCTGGAGTGGCCACCGAGCTGAGTGAGCACCGACAGATCCACCTCGCTCTGTTCGAGGAACTCGATCGCGAGGGGGCTCTACACACCACAGTTGATCAGCATCCGTCGCACAGCTACAGCACGGTGGTTACTGGTCACAAAACTCACCTGCTTCACGAGCACGTCAACGAGGTTTTCATTCGAGAGGCCGCCGCCAGATTTGAGTATGTCCTTCTCAAACACAGCGTAGTCCTCGATCGAGATGGCTGCGTTGATGCCGGACGAGGCCTTGGCCGAGTTTCCACCGGCTTTGGCCTCGCGTTCGATGACCAACACGGTCGCAGATGGGTCGGCGCTCGCGGCTTCGATGCCGGCGGCCAAACCTGTGCGGGCATCCGTCGTGTAAATACGACACGTCCCATAAAGACCTCTGTCAGTGCTGGTGGCTTACCGGCCAGACCCGCGCCGATGATCGCAATGTCTACTTCCATCTTGAGCTCGTGGTTGGATGCCATGGTGAGGGGGCTAAGGTACGCGTAAAACAATGCACACCCGATAATCAGCACCACCAATAGAAGACGGAGGCTGTGAGTCACAGAGATAGCAGGTCGTCCGGTCTTTGCCTGATCTCGCCACCGCACAGGCCGCTGCAGTGGCTGCGACGGCGATGGAGGTGGCGATGGTCTTGGACTAGTGCCCTGACGCCGCATGCTCTGCTGTGGTATATCTCTGTAACAAAAGTGCGGGCTTGCCTCACTCACCTTTGCTGTCGCGTGGGTAAGGATGCGCTCGCTTGGAGAAGGGCGCCTCTGCTGGTTGTCGCGGCCGACGCTTTTCGAAATGCAGCGCCGCAGGAGCGAAACGCGCAACTCGTGAATGGCATTTTGGCATCAGTGATTTTCAAGACACAAAGACAGAACACACAAAAAACGGGGGTGCGTGTCTTTACGCGAACGTTGAAGTTGCAAAGCGCGAAAGTACTGTGGATATTCTTACAAGTACGACATTCACTGCTTTGTCTTTGTGCACTTTGAGAGCCAAATCGAGACTGATGAGTTCTGGATCTTGTTGCAGCATGCCACATCGGCGATGTGGCATCAACCATTCACGTTCTGCTCGCCGATTGGGTGCAGCCAGAAAGCGAGTCATGAACAAGATCCCATGATGCAGGAATGCATGAGGAAGTGGGTGGTGGATGACGCTATAGTCTATAGCAACTGGTGCCTGCCCTCGAGGCTATAGGGCAGGCACCCCAGTTCTTGGTGGCAGGAAGAAGAAAGTTGCTGATACAGTATCCCAATCATAGGCAGCCAGCCGGAGGTCGCCGCGATTCACGGCTGCAGCCCACGAATCATTCTTGGCGACAGCGCCAGTAGTCACTGACTACTAATAGTCAGTGAAGCGAGTGGGCACTGCCCAGTGAGCAGATTACGAACGAAGTGTTGCGTTTCGTTCCCCATCCACTTCAGCCACGCTCTGGTCATCCGCTTAGAAGTGTCTCCTGACGCCATGGAATGTGCTTCCCATGGCGGTTCGGATCTTGCAAACGGTTGAATAAGAAAAAAATTGTAAAGAATTTTTTCGTTAAAACGAAAATATTCTCAACTTTTTAAAAATGTTGAGATGCGGCTGCTCCATCTGGCGGGATATAACTTGACTTGACTCATGTTTTGTATGCCCACGCTCCGAGCGTGGGTACAAAACATGACGCTCCAACTGACTACAACGTGATGCACTGAAATAACACATATTCGTTGGTTGGTGCCCAAATCGACGCGGCGCAACGGCTTCTCGGGCTTTCTACTTGTGCCAGCTGCGTTTCCTTCCGTTGTCGTGAACAATGGATACAGCCCCCGCTGGCTTGTCTGCTCAATCTAAAGTGTTGATAATGAAACGCTATGTTTCATAAAGCTCTGCGGGGATGCGCGGCTAACGAGTGTGGCTCTTCTGGCACCGGCCGTGCTCTCAGCTTGTTCCCGACCAATGAGATCACGGTCCAAATGATCTACCGCAACGGTCCGAGTCAACTGCGACGTGGTCAGAAGATGGCCTGGCCTAAACACCACGTGCAGCGCGGATTCCTCAGTCTATCCGCGGATCTGTTTGCTTGCATGCTGGCCACCAGCGCCGCCGGACCGCAAACCTCCCCTTTTTTCCTTCGCTCCCCTCCGCTCCTCTCCTTCCTTCGCCTCCCCCCTGTTGTGGCTTCCCGTCGTGGCGTGGATACTTCGATTTGCGCCGAACACAGCAAAGCGTTGGAAGTGCAATCTCCGTGGATCGCGACAAGCCCCCCCCGCGACGGAGACGGCAACGAAGAAGGCAAAGCAACGGAGACCAGAAGAGCACGCGCGCTGTCAAGGATCATCGTGTCCTGCTGCAGCGACTGACTTGACCAAGCCCGAGAGATCGCGCGAGCAAGTTTTTTTTCTTTTGATCAGTGTCGATACTTGGAGTGTGTGAATTGCCCGAGGCAAATTCTGTGACGAAAAAGAAACAAGAAGAATGGGCGGAAACAACAGCGCCGAAGAACAAGCGACGGAGAAGGAGACCCCGCCAATGGTGCATGCGCCAACGACTGTGACGGCGGCGGCGACCGAGACGAAGACGACGACGGTGAAGGCGACGGTCACGGATGTGACAGTCGCGGAGGAGAGCGATGATGAGTTCAAGGATGTGACGTTTGATGTGACCGACCCAGCCGCCTCGATGGTTGTGGGTGGAGAGCACGTGGCGACGGAGACTTCGTTGGTCACGGATGAGAATGGCACGACCACGGTCACGACCGTAGCCACCAAGACGGTCGAGACGGCCGAAGGCCAGGTGATCATCACGACCACCACGACGACGGTCACTACGGCCGACGGAGACTCGACCACTACCACGATGGAGGAAGTGATGAAGGAGACCTTGGCGAAGGCGACGGTTGCCCTGGAGACCGAGACGCTCACTGTGCAGAACCCATCCACTGATATCGCTTCGTCGTCGACGACCACTATCACGACCCAGGAGGAGGAGACCGACGCCACTTTCGTTGAATACGAAGAATCAGTCCACGTCCAGCACCTCATTCGTCGCGGCGAGGTGGCCGTACGTGGTGTGAACCTCGGCGGCTGGTTGGTGGCCGAGAAGTGGATGACGGCGGAGGCCGAGATGTGGCGCAACTTGCCCGCGGAGATCGACGGCGAATACCA
>JAADXF010000825.1:0-11303 GCA_023337575.1 Pythium chondricola | reverse complement strand
TACATGTGGTTGTTCCTGGGGCGCGGCGGGTGGTTCCACGTGACGTCAAAGGGCCGCGGCACTTGGCGCAGCGCACGCTCCTCGTCGCTCAGCGCCAGCTCGTCCTCGAATTCACCGGCAAAGTAGGCGTCCTCGTTCTCGTCAAACGGCTTCACCAACGGCTTGCTGACGTCTTCCTCCTCTTCCTCCTCCTCCTCCTCCTCCTCCTCCTCCTCCTCGGCCAAAGCCGCAGCGGCCTTCTTGGCCAGTTGCTTGGCCTTGCGCACGTCCGACTTGGCGGTTTTGTGTCGGCGTTCCAGGTACTTCTCTCGCGTCGTCTCCAACGCCAGATCCTCGCCCATCGGCTCGCGTCGGCTCTTCATCTTACTCACGTGGGCGTTGAGCACATCCACGACCTGGCTCGCCTCGGTGAACGAGTCAAAGCGCAGCTCGATGCGACCGTTGGTGATCACCACGCCGCGCGGCACCGACGCCGCCAGGTCCACTGACAGCCCGCTCTCGCTCAAGATCGCCTGCATCTCGGTCAGCAGCGACGCGATGGTCGTGCCGTATGGGATGTTGAACACCGAGATGGATGTGCGCGCATCACAAGCCGACGCAAACGCCGGTCGGTACTCCTTCCAGCCGCTCACCATCACGCCAAAGATCTGCAGGGCTTGCAGCAGCGCGCGGTCCTTGGCGCTCTCGCTCTCAAACTCGACCAGCGCGTGGTACGGCGTCTTCTTGTCCGACGCGATCACGTACGCCTTCCTCCGTGGCATGCGCTGCTTGCGCGGCTTGTGCGGCTTGCGACGCCCCACGTCCACGTCCTCTTCGTACTCATCGTCCGACACGATCCCGACTTCCACGCCCTCCTCGTCCTCCGCCTCGTCGTCGTCGTCCGACACGATCTCGCCGTCGTCGTCCACCACCGCCGCGCCGACATCGCTACGCTTTTCCCCATCGGCATCCTCAATCTCGTCCGGTGGGCCGTTCACTGGGTCGGCAAACAGCACAAAGCGCTTGATCTTGCCAATGTGCTCCAGCGACGTGCGTAGGTGCTTGTCCTTGGTGCCGAGCGGCAGGTTGCGGTAGAAGACGCAACGCTCCGGGCGCCAGTGGCTCTCCAGGCGCGCGTGGCCGCGGTCATCCACGGGCTTGACACTCGCTGCTTCCCGCAGCAGCTTGTGCGAGTGGCGCAGCTTGACGCGGCAGATCGTGAGCGTCTCGACGGACAAGTGCAAAAAGACTTTTTCGAACAGCGGCATGATCACCTCGGCCTTGCGCGGGCCCAGCGCCTTGCGGATGTCGTCCAAGAACGTCTGGCCAAACGTCGCGCGGTTGGGACGCCATGCGAGCTTGTGCTTGAGGAAGCGGCTAAAAAAGACGTGGTACTCGCGGTCGTTGAGCAACGACACGATGTTCCACGCCGTCGTGATCACGTCCTCGCGGAGATTCGCCGGTAGCTTGGCCGAGATGGAGGCCAGCGGGTCGAGCGCATCCAAGTCGTGGATCAAGATGTGGCCTAGCCGCATCCGCGTCTCCAGCAAGGCACGCAGGATGGCCTCGTGGCGCAAGCGGTGGTGCTGCAACGCGACGGACGCCGAGTTTGACTCAAAGTCGTCGTACGTCGCCTGGTTGCCCGAGAGGAACGGCACAAGCTGCCGCAGGACCGGCTCGTGGAAGTGCTCCGGCAGCGCGGCCTGGATGTTGCAGACCATCTCCTGGAAGATCTTGCGGTGGAGCTTGGTGGTCTTGAGCGACGCAAGCATCGCGATCAGCATCTTGGTGATGGTCTCGTCCGACAGTTCGGTCTTCATCAGCGCAATCAGCGACTCGGTTTGTGCCAGCAGCATGCGAAAGTCGATGCGGTCGTTCTCCAAGTTGAATTCGTCCCATTCCGCATCAAAGGACGACGCAGCCTCGGCCATCGTCGTCGTCGTCGCCGCCGCGGCGGTCGCGTGGGAGTTGGAACTGGCGTGGGCGTCCTGCGGCTCGGCCTTGACGCCCATCATCTCGGCAAAGTGGGCGAGCCCTTCACTGTCCAGCACACGGCGGTAGTCGTGCTTGACCTGGAGCAGGCTGGACTTTGGGTGGCGGTGCTGCCCTTGCGGTGGCCGCAGCAGCTTCTGCGAGTTGAGGCACGCCATGCGGCAGTAGCAGAACACCACCCCGATGAATTTCGGATCCGCCACGAGTTCCGGGTGGAGCCCCATGATCTCGGGCACGAGTACTTCGCGCGGTTCATCCGGCCGCGTCGTCGTCGGAAACAGCGGCTGGTGGTCGGCGCTGGCGAGCGCGTCCATCGCGTCGCGCGAGTCCTCTTTGAGTTGGTCGATCACGTGGTCCTTGCCCAGCAAGAAGGCCAGCACGAGTTCGTGCTCGCGCTGGTGCTCTGGTCCAAAGCGTGTCTCGAGCGACTTGAGAAACTGCTTGCGGGTCTGGTGCGTCACGCGCGGCGTGGTGGCGAACTGCGAGATGCGATGGATCACGCGGCCAATGTCCAGCTCGGTCATCGAGTGGCGCAGGATCGCGAGGATGCGCTCGGCGTTGGCCGTGGCCGCCGCGCGCGACTCCTCGCGGATGTCGTCCGGGTCGTGGTCGCCCTGGTCTTCGTACGCCGAGTACCCGAGGCGGCTGGCGGTATAGTCAATGTCGTAGCCACTGTCCTCGTCCGCGCTGGCGTGCAGCGGGTGTGCGGTCGCGCCTGCCGACAACGTGCCCATGAAGGAACCGCCGTGGTGGTGGTGGTGGTGCTGCTGCTGCTGCTCCTGCTCCTGCTTTTCGTCGTCCGGCGACGAGCTGCTGCTGCTGAACGCGCGCGTGAGCAGGTCGCTGTGGAGCTGGAGCACCATGGGTGGCGGCGGTGGTAGACGACGCGCGGCGGCCGGGCGCGGACGGCGAGCGGCCGCGCGGGCGGACAAAGCCACTGCTCGCAGTGGACGCATTGTGGTAGCAATGGACTCGAAGTGCGCCACGAGGCAATGGCGCATGCAAGCACTGGCGTCGGTGATTGATCGAGTGATGGATGTCGAAGCAAAGCATTGGTGGGGCGGACCAACCTGACCAAGTCGATGATCGGATTCGAGAGGGGTCGGATGTGGACCACATCCTGCATTTGGTGTGGACCACATAGTCACCTACATTAGTACATAATATGTTATGTGGTCCACATCAACCACACGGCAACTTTGTGGTTTTTTTAGATCCTCCGCTTGAAGCTGGGATGGCGACTCGCGGTTCCAAGGGCCACCAGCGACCACCGCCCGCGATACCTCATGGCGTCGCTGAGCGAGAGCGCGAGCGTGGCGCAGGCCAACCAGCTCAATCGCGAGCTGCTGCGCTGGATCCAGAGCCTGGACCTCGCCTACTCGATCAAGAACGTCAAACGCGACTTTGCCAACGGCTTCCTCGTGGCCGAGATCCTCTCGCGCTACTACGACAAGGACATCTCGATGCACTCGTACGACAACGGCATCGGCGTCAAGATCAAGAAAGACAACTGGGACCAGCTCTGCAAACTCTTTGCGCGCGTCGCAGACCTCGAACCGCTGACCAACCGCGCCGACATTGACACCGTCATCCACTGCACCAACGGCGCCGCCGTCGCGTTCATCACCAAGCTCTACCAGTGTCTCACCAAGCGCACCATCCTCCCAAGTGTGCCTCCCGCGCCAGCATCAACCACCAACGCCAACGCCAACGCCAATCACACCAACCATACCAACACCAGCATGCCCAAGGGACCCGCCGCGGACGAGGTGCCACCGTACGCGAAACCCACGGGCGCCGCCGTGATTCGAGAGAAAATGCGAGGCGCAGACCTAGCCGAGGCCAGTGACGAGAGCGAGATTCACCGCAAGGTACGCAGCATCCACTCGCAGCACGAGGAGCAGCTCCAGCTGGAACGGCTGCTGGCCCAGGACGCCGCGGACCGGTACCCATCGCTGCGCAGTGCGAGCAAGGCCACCGTACTGCGCAGCGCCACCAAGCCCGTGCGTAATGACGAAACGCCAGTTCTCGCGACACAGCAGGTTGTCAAGGAAGTGCAGATCAAAACCATGACCGACAAGAGCCTCGAAAAGCTGCGCATGAACCGAGAAGCCAAAGAAACCGAGCTCTACTCAAGCAACAACCAACACACGTCGATCGCGTCCGTGTCGTTCGACCGCAACGCCAACACCAACGCTTCAGGTGAGCTACTGCAGAAACGGCGTCCGCTTGATCTCCTCCACGAGGCAGCACGGCGTAAATTGCCCCCACACATCACGTCCACTCTCGACCTTCGCGGCGGCAAGGACAAGTTCGAGGCACTCGTAGACTGCCTCCACGACGGTCGCCACGGCGGCACTGACGCTGACGCGGCTGCGCTACTGACCAGTGTCGTGGACGAGAGTCTACTACCGATGCTCGCTGCTGCATGCCTCGACTACCCTCGTGACTTCGCCAAGCTCAGTGGCCTGCTCTTCCCGTGTTTGACCGAGCACGACGACACACACCCATTGTTCCTAGCCACCCACAGTCTGATGCAAAGCTTGGGACGCCACTGCGTCAGTCGGGACGGCAGTGCATCACTCGTGCTGCTGTTGACCGACAGTATCTTGCCGCGGGTCACATCGCTGCTCCACGTCCATGCAAACAAACGAGCACCACTGCTAACGATCCTGTACGCCTTCGCATCGGAGACACCACTCGCTCACCTCCAGGTACTCAAGCGGCTACGTGAGGCACTTGCGAATGACATCCCTCTCTTCATCCACGCACTGGCTGTGCTGCTCACCATGGAGACTGGCCTGCTGGATGGCACGCTGGTGGACTTGTACCACTACTACTGCTGCATCGGGCTCGAGGGCGCGTGTGACAAGCTGCGTACCGCCAGCCTCTCGATGCTCGTGGTGTTTGCTGCGTACGACGCGTCACTCGTCGTGTCGCTACTGCCCAAGCTAGCAACGCTCTCGTCTCGGTATGCATGGTGGGAGGTCAAGGCACAGCTGCTGGTGGTCACGGCGGCATTCCTCTATTCCACTGCCACGTCCTCGACCGCCAGCAACGAATCGATTGAACTGGCGCTCACGATCGTTGAGCGAGAGTTCCACCCGATTGCCAGCCTCAATGTGCGTCGCGTCGGCCTCGGCTGCCTCGCCAAGACGCTGACACAATACCAGGAACTCGTGTCGCTCTACGTGGATGTGCTGCTCTCACTCCCCCTCGCAGTGCGTGCTGTGATGCTGGACCCGTCGTCGACTACCTCGAGGACGGAGCTGCCCATCCGTGGTGTGTCTGGTGCCCACTATGCTCTACCACCACTGCCTTTGCAGTGGGACTCGGCTGCCATTGCCAAACAGGTTTTCTATGAACGCAAAGGAAACGACCGCGCCGACATCGACGCCATGCTCGTGCTGCACGCGTGTCTACAGCAACTGCTAGCACACGCGGCCAGTCGTGACGAGGCCGGTGCACTCTTCGAACAAATGAAAGGGTACATCGCGCTGGGCCTGCTGGACGCGGCGGCATGTGGCGTCACGGCGCAGTTGCTCGTGGACGTCGCCAAGTACAACTGCGCCAGTGTGCTGGCCGATGGCGACGTCGTGGTGGACACGCTGCAGGTGCTGGCGACGCGCAATGTCGAGGACATTCGTCAGCAAATGGCCGTCAAGATGCTCCATGACACGGAGGCGCTGGGGCCACGACCCGCCGCCGCAGTGAGTGCGTGCGTGGCGACGCTGGCAGCGCGCTGCGACCGCGCGACATTCGCAGCCTCGCTCTTCTCGATGATGGCGCCAGGGAGCTAGTCATATAGGGCTCAGTGCATCGGAGCAATCTGTACTTATTGCATACCGACGACCTTTTTTCTTCGACGTTGCACCCGGCGGGAAGTTTAATTGGCTCGTGCACCGTGGTATGGGATGGGGACTAGTCACTGGCGTCAGAAACCCATGGAGGCACCAGCGTGGTTCAACACAGAGAGTGGCTACACTGTACAGTTCAACGAGTTCATAGATCAATGACTCAATCCCCGTGTTCTGAAGTTGAACCGCCACGGCCCAATGCCCGTTGTGTTGGAGTTGACCGGCAGCCGCCCAACTGCTCTATGGTACTGAGAGAGTGGCGCTCGTCGATGGGCAGCAATCGACGCGTCAGCTTGGAGCAAACATGTACATACCTACAGTACTTCTAGTACCCTAGTACAGCACTGTACTGGCGACGGTGTCTATGTCGTCGGTGTGAGTGACGGTGTCATATCGTCGGTGTGAGTGCTGGCAGTGCGAGCGCATCCTCCCGACGTTGAAGACCGCTTCAATATCGGCCAGCCATCTGAGTAAACTCGCCTGAAACGCTCACAAGTTCGCCAGTTGAAGCTCGTGAAGGGCCAGCCAGAAGCCGTTTACAGCACGCAGTTGAACGCGACGCAACATGATGCAAGGACAGAACATACGGCTTCGGGCATGATTGCCTCGTCGCAAGCCATACAATTCATTCTGTACATGGACTGAGCGTTGCCCGGTTCCCTCACCCACCACAATGCACACAATGTCTTGAGGTGAACACGTTCGCCTACGGTGTGTCTCGCTCCTCGCGCGATGAGTGCAATGCATTCATCAATCCATCGAGATCATCGGTCTTCATGGATGCTGAACGTGAGTTGGGTGATCAACAGGGCTAAAAAAAGAATATATTAATAAAACCAAATACAAATCTCAGATTTTATTTACTTATTTATTTGTGAGGGAATCTTGCTGAATAATCCCATACAAAAAGCCGTGTTTAGTGCCCGAAATCCAGCAATTGATGGATAAAAAATCATCGATTTTGCGAGAAGCTCCAGAGATCCGCGTAAAACATGATCGAACGGAGTGACTAGTTGGTGTCTTGCACAGGATTGCCTTATCTTACAGTGCTGATGCAGAAAAACGATCGATTTCACCTGATTTCGCTCTCCTTTGTCAGTATTCGAGAAATACTGGGTGGATTTTATTTATTAATTTTGTTTCATTTTCGGAAAAGATTCGCTTGGTATTTTTTAATTTATATTGTTTTTAAAAATATGCCGAGCCCTGACCACTGGTCAAGCAGATTCCCGCTTGCCTAAATTGCTGCTTTTATTGTTCCCAATCTTAGATGCAAGAGAAAGACCAAGCCAAATGAGATCTTATAAGATCACAAGTGTTGGGTGCTGTTGGCAACTTGCCAACAGCACCCAACACACTGTGGCACATGCAGTGTATCCGTCGGATACTGTTATCTGTAGAGTACCTGCAGTGAACGAATGTGGCAGCGCAGGACTGAGTGATACGTACGGTCGGAACCTGTCGTCAGGCATCCCGCGCGGCGGGAGCCACACATCGGTGAAGTGGCTCCGGCCCCATGAGACAAACTCGACCATGATCAGCAACGCCACCGCAGCGCATCATGCAGAATGCTTCGCGCCAGAGAAGTCTTGAAGACGGCAATGGTGGCGACTGCACACACAGCACTTCTGTACTAACGTTAGTACAGCTACGGCATCCACATCCACCTCCCAAGTGCAGTGCCACTTCACCTTGTATTGAACTTGGGGCAAGAAGGCGGACTAGAGTCTTGTTGTGGACAGACCCTCTCGATACAGTAGGAGGTACTGTACCTAATCTCCTCGCTACAACGTGTCGTGCACTCTTCCTTGCTCTGACTCTGTTTTGCCACACCTTGAAGTCGGAAAGTGGCGGCAAGTTCCAAGTGTTCGCCTTGGTTCAACACAGGACACGCGGGTTCTGTGATCTCGCCAGCCACCGTTGGTGAATCCCACCGTCCCTTGTTCTCGAGGCCCGAGCGCATCCCTACGACGCCCACAGTGCCGCGGATCGTGGATTCCACTTGGCACGCGATCTTTACGCCAAATATTTGTGCTGTGAATCACAGCTGAATCACAGGCTGTGATCGGCTGTGATTCACAGCCGATCGATTCTCCCCCCGCGGTTGAACCACAAGAGTGTGTCTGATACATCAGTGCCAGGTGCACAGTGGGCTCCATGAAGAGCATTCCACCCAGTATCCGATAAGTCTAGAGAGAGAAAAAAAAATTAAATAGTATTCACATCGTACACGAGAAAACTCGGGTTCATGTCACGCTACTGGAGTGCACTAGACGAGGAGACAAAAATGGAAACTTCCGTCGCACCGCCTAGACGCAGCCGAAACCCGTCGGCGCCGGCAGCGAGTGGTAGCCCATAGGTGGGTACTGGTGGTGGTGGTGGCAGATGGTCTGCGCAGCCGGCATGGTGTTGTAGTAGAAGCTCTCGTCCATCTTGGGCACATTGAGCGATGGGAAAAAGTTGTCGATCCACTCGAGCGAGTCATCGGCTTGTGCGTAGAAGCGCTGGCCATCGGTGTCACTCTCGAATAGCATCATGTCCATGTCGGTGGGCGACGGGAAGCTGTCGCTGTGGTAGTACGACGGTGCCTTGGCCGCGGGCACGACAATGTTCATGTCTTCGTGCTTCCACACGGGCTCGGTGGTGCGTGTGGCCGTGGGCGACGAAGCGGCGCTTCCCTGCGAACTGGCGTTCGAGAGCTTGCGCGTGTTGGTCTTGGGGCTCGTGGGTGTTGATTTCTTGCGCGTGATGCGCCACGCGAGGTCGGGCTGGTCGCGCAAAAAGTAGTCGTTCGAGAACGTGCACACGGCGGCCTTGGACTTGGTCCATTTTTTGAAATTGAAATAGTTGAGCTGGCGCTGGAAGCTCGTGTACTTGCGGTGCTTGAAATACTTTGGCAGCACGTACTCCATCATGCGTTCCATGTCGTGGATCTCGAATGCGCGGCCGCTTGCGGTCCAGCGTATGATGCCGTCGCTCTCATTGTCCAGCATCTTGCGCAGGTTCTTGAGGAACGGCGCGACCTCTTTTGCGGTGGTCGACGGCTTGGTGGCGTCCATTGTACTGTAGTGTTGCAGCAGACGGAGGATGCTGTTGGCGCAAGACCGAAAATCGGGGAATGAAGCACAGTGAGTGGCGCCCTTTGCGAACGGATACGGCCGATCACGTGCGGCCGCCGCTGACCGTCATCGCGTGCGCAGGCTACTAGGCTGTGTGTCTGCCTGTCGGTCTGTCAGAGGAGGATGGGAGCGCAGCGAGTGAACTGTACAGTAATGTGGAGGGGAGCTCCTCTGTGAGAGAAGTTCTATCCTTTTCCTCCTCTTCTGCTCGCATGATTTTCTCTCTCTCTGATGACACTGTTGTGTGTGGTACAAAAAGCACACTGGGATACTGTATGAAGCAGCTGGGAGGCGACTGGCAACAGTGGGATTCCATCGTCCAAAACGCAACCGCGCACTTCAACCTCATCAATCCTGCCAGTGGCCCCGCGGCGGGGCGGGGCTGGGGCCTAGCCACAAGCCAGTGCAGTGGGAATATTATGTTATAAATGTATTATACAGTATAGCCTATATAGGCTATACTGTACATTTGTAACATACTACGCGCTATACAGTAGTACTGTATAGCGCATTGGATTGCCTGGTGCGTGTGTGTGCTTTGTATTCTCGATGCGTGTGAACAGTAAAGTAATCCATCAGCCACCCAAGAATGCTTTGTATACAGCCTATAGACAGGCAGACGTGACGAGCGAGGCTGCTGGGCAATCCCCTCGAATGTGCACGGTTCGCACGCCGTCCAACTCTGTGGGCGAGGGACTCAGAAGACCTGCGAAACAGCGCACACTCACAAAGCTTCCAAATTGGAATCCAATGGCAGCAGATGATCTGCCAGATCGGCGTTCGCCGAGTGCAAGACTGCTACTGTACCGGTAGTGTGCATGTTAGATACTGTACTTCTCGGCTAAACGTGTGGCCGTCACGTTGTGCTGCTACATACCTTGGTACTCGGCTGGAACAGGTCTGACCGCGGACTGCAGTGGCGTCACTGACACTGTCAGCGGGTCCCGCGGTCTGTGTTCTTGCGGCTTTTAGTAATGTAAATCAGAGCGCTCATCCACAATGCAAAGGAACTGGTGGCTGCGCCCGACGGGTGCCGCCCGCTGAGCACAGGCGCCAGCCTGTGGCTACCTGTTGAACACGCCTTGACCGTTTGGTCTCCTGCGCAAGTCTGCAGCTGCTGCTTACACACTCGGTCCTATGGAGCAAGATCATACAGTCACAACTTTTCAGTGTAATACGGTACTCTGAACATGGGATCAAGTTCACGCGGCATTGAACCGGGGCCCCGGTGACCGGGGCCCGGTCCGGGGGTGCAGCAAACAGACAGGCGATCGAGACCTTTACGGGGATGGGCGCCGTTCACTCGGATCGTGCGAGTGAACGGCATGACAACATGATGGTTTGGATCCGAGTGAATCCGCTCGTCGCAGGCACGCCAGTGCTCGGAGAAACGGCGGTCAGCCGCGCTGGAGAGTTGGATCTAGCAGCGAGGTTCAACGAACAACTATACGAGTTGTTGAGTGGGATCACCGCCCGAGTTCGCCAGCTCCACATGCTGTGGTTGAGCCATTGAGATTGGAGTACAGTAAGCAGCTAGGCGCTGCTTGACGGATCAGGATTGCCCATCAAATAGGCCCGCCACATTCGTGCTGCTTCATTCGCGCTGACCTCTTCTTGCGTCAGGGTGCTGACGTGAAGGGTCGCAGCTGCCCATGGCCTGGTAAACTCAACGCCAAACCGAGCACTGAAGGACCCACCTGTTCTTAGGACAACTTGCATGTACAGTATCGTATACGAAGAAGCGCTCTATAGAGCATAGATGCACGTGGAGGGAGACCCACCAAAACTCAAAACGCTGATGACACACCCGGACCAGAATTGGCCATCTACAGTACTGTACACTGTACAGTTTGACTGCAGACTCCTGTACTGTACCAGGATGGCCGCGTGAGTGCAGCGGCAGGAAGCTCGGCGAGCAAGTACAGTGCACTGCCATCGACTCTTGATGCCGGTCATGACAGTGCAGTACAGTGCTGTAGGACATTGCAAGGCGACGTGATTGATTGGTTGTGCTATGCATTTCTTTGTGGAGATGATTCAGTAGTGCCTAATGGTGAGGTGAGCAGTCTTCTGGGGTGAGTGCAGCAGAAGACGATGTGGTGCATCATGCAACTTGCATGCTGTTCAAGGTCCGTCGGTTCATTGCCACAGATGGAGCATCACATGCCGTGCAGCAAACTCCACCGAATCCGCGCGAGAACAGTCGCCCACTCTCTGAACTGCATCGTACTGCACCCAGAGTACATACTACGCACGTCGTTGAAGAAGCTCTTGGGCAGTCATGGATTAAGGGGCGTGATCCGCAGCGGATCATTTCGCGTGAGTTTGACTCAAAATTTTTGAAGACGATGGCTCC
>JAADXF010000824.1:0-11317 GCA_023337575.1 Pythium chondricola | reverse complement strand
TTAGTAATGGTCAACACAAGTTATGTAGATACTCAACTCACTCTTTCTTCTCTTCTCATCTCTTTCATGTAGAACTTGAGCTCCCTTGAGAAAGGGAACAACTCCTTCGGTCCCTGGCCACCCATCGTGCGAGCCTTCTGGTTGCCCTCGTGTTTCCGGATCCGATCCTCCTTGGCGATCCAGCCACGGATCGTCGACAGCGGGATACCCGTCTCGGCCAATACCTCGGCCCGAGAGCTCTCCAGGAGCCAGTCTAGCACCTCCACACGCTCCGCCATGGAGTAGGTGCGCTGTTTGCGCTTCACCATTTCTCTTCTAAAATCAATACAGCACAAATCACTTAACCGTATGCCTCCGTGAGGGCCAACCAATTCTTTAGCTGCGATTGGATAAAAACCTTTTCCGCACAGATCGAAAGTGCCACTGTGAAATGGCGAGTTTTCATGTCGGGCGAGTTTTACTGTCGTTTCCTGTAGATCCCACGCACATTCACCGCAGACGATAAAAACTGTGCTACGTGGTGAACATCAGGCGTGTGGCACAGCTTTTGCACATCACTGACTATCTGACAGATGGTCTGCTCTCCCGATTTTTTTCGCGTCATCCCCACACAGAGTCGAAGGGAGTGACGTGGCAAGAGCTAACATAGGTGCTACAGCTGTGCAATAGCGAGCAAAAAAAGCGGGATCCACAGGGTTCAAGTTCGTTGACAAGCGCAGCAAGCCAACATGATCAAGTCGACAACAGCTGTACTGAACAGCAGCACCTCGGATCTGTTCAAGCCTGGTGGTGTCTACATCTGCTGCGTCGCAACGGCGGCAGCAGGACACATGTTCGTGCTCCAAAAAACATCGACACGCTTGTGGGTTCACGACTCGGCTGACGCCAGCACTGATCGCAAAGTGTTCAAGAGCAGCAACTTCAAATGGGTGGTGAGATGGCTATCAGTCCATGAATGCATCCGCGGCCACTTCTAGGCTATTTCCGAAATATCACCACATTTTGTTTCGACTGGGTCTGTTCAAGTCGAATGGCATGTACAGAGCCGCCCCTTCCGGGTCGGCATTTTTGACTTGGGCTTTGTGAAGGAGGCGGGAAGTCATTGAACAGCGGTACGCTTTTAATTGTAGAAGTAGAATATTATGGTCACCCACGATGCAAGGCGTCGAATGGACACGTTCGTACTGGCTCAGTTTACTGTGGTGGATTCGATGCACGATCAAGGAGGTCGGTTCACATGCAGCGCCCGACCTTGCGTCGAGGGCTCAGTTTCTAATATCATCTCCGTCAAACAAGCGAGTTTTCGATCCACAATGGTGTCGGACATGGAGGTGATGGCCATGAGCTTCGCCGCGCTGTTCACCTCCTTTATTGGCGCGGCAGTGTGGATTTACCGTCGAAACAGCCAGGATTGGCGAGACAATCGAGCTCAACCAGCCATTGGTCATCCAGTCGGAAGGTCGAGACGAAGAGGCCAAGACCATCGCCAAGAAAGGATCCTCTCCATGCACGACGTGTGGCTTTGACAACTTCGTATACCTCGAGCTCGGTGCCGTGTGCGGCGACGTCTTGGGCGACGCCAAGACCCGCAAGAAGATCCTCAAGAGACGAGCCAAACAGGTAGCCAAAAACGCGACGTCCACTTCCCAATTCGCCACCAGCTGCTCAAGTCCGCACTCATCACCGTCGGACCAAG
The DNA here is from genome assembly GCA_023337575.1 of Pythium chondricola. NCBI lineage: Eukaryota > Oomycota > Peronosporomycetes > Pythiales > Pythiaceae > Pythium > Pythium chondricola. The sequence continues at coordinate 9,621 of JAADXF010000824.1, read as the reverse complement.
GCACAGGACAGCAACAGCAAGTGCATCGCGAGACAGCGCTAGGAAGTGCGCGCAAGTGGCTCGCGAGACAAGAGCTCCCAGAACCATGAAGGCCGCACGCAATCGGCCACCAAATCTCCCGGAGCCTCCGCCGATATCTGACTCCCGCAATGACACTGAGGGCAATGCGTCTCTCGGTGGAGCGGCATCGCCCGAGGGCGGCTCAGATACAGTGGGGCCACTACGCCTCAACCCGGTAGAACCGAGCCCAAGGACACTGAGTTGGTGCCCACCGGCAAAGCCATACCGGCACCAACCACGGGCGAACAGCATCCGCCTCCCGCAAAAGGAGAAATCGCTGCTCCCCACACCACGAAGCCAGACAAGGCCAACCCTATCTCGATAAGATGTAACGCAGAGAAAGAAGGCAAGCCGAAGACGATGACAGCGCGCAGTGCGTCGAGCACCGTCGGGGAAGCAGCGCGCAGTACAGCGGCGCCATCACCATCGGCATCGACCTCGAAGAGCCCATCGCCACCCGTTGCCTGGACCACCCAAGGCACGAAGGCTCTGCGGCAACAGCTGGCAGGGACGACCAACGGAGCATCACCTAATAGTAACCCCGGGCGTACAAAATACTCGGAACACTATGAGTGCGCGATGCGTCCAAGTAACCTCCGTCGCGACGGCGATCAGAGGCTGATGACCCGCATTGAAAAAGAAACTCTCCATCTCTATTTGGCGCCAAAAATAGAGCTAGATGAGACCCCCTCCTCCTCAATGAGATCCACACTGGGGACGAGCGAGACGTCATCAAGGACTTCCACCGGAAGCACTTAGGACACAGACTGTACGTGCCGCTGCCCACCGGCGCGGAGCTGCCCGTGAATGGGGCCAAGTACCAGTTTGTCCTCAAGTTGATGAAGTCTAACAGAAGCTCTAGCCGCCACCTAGAGCGACTTAAGCAGATGCTGAACGAGGTCACCTCCATCCAATGCGAAGCCAAGTCACAGATCGTGGTCCTGCGTTTCACGGACGACGCGGTCCGCAATCGCTGGAAGACCAGTGACTTCCACTATGGAAAACACACGACTCTTTCACGACGTCAACCCCGCGGGTCGGTCACGACACGGCAGCGAGGACGCTACTGTATTCGATCACTGTCATTGGGGGAGAGAAGTTGAAGCACCATGAAGTACGCCAAGTGATCGGCAAGGCAGCGGGAGTGCAGGCGCTGTCGGTGGAGTCGATAGACTCCAAGGGCATCCAAGACTTCTCGCCCCACCAATGGTCCATCGCGTTTGATCAGCTGAAGTGCCCTGTAGCACTTCAGCAGGTGCGGTGCGTGAAGGTCACCAAGGGTGAGAACGTGGTAACGCTGTACGTCAAACATCCGAGAGCGTACACACGCTACCCGTGCAACAAGTGCTTGAGCGTGCGTCACCCCACGAAGGAGTGCGCAAACAAGCATGCTGAGGAGTCACTCCAGCGCCACACGTATGAGGCAGTTCTGGAGACGACGCGTCCGGCGAAGCTGACGGAAGTCAAGTCACTCCGCCACCTGACCAAGCAGCTAAAGGAGCTGCGCCGCTCCGTCGTACCGGACCTTCTTCGTAGGCTGGAAGAGGAAGATGCCAAGGCCGCCGAAACCGCCACAGCCAAGGTCAAGGCAGTCAGAGAGAAAGCGGCTCGAGAAGCCGCGCAAGCCGTAGAGTCCAAGGCCCGAGCGGCAGATTGCGAAGAGCAAAGAATTGCACGCACTGGTGACAACAGAGCTCCGAGAGTGGAAACACTCCCTGCGCTCACCGAGGCCAGTAGCGTGTACCCAAACGGTGCCTGAGGACAAAGCTGGACGCACAGCGACTCAGAACGCCGCCGCGCAGGATCCAGTGGCAGGAGCGTCGCCGGGTGCCTCCGAGACTAACGCGACCCAGGGACAGAGGAAGGTCGTGAAGCTCACACAGCACGAGGATGGAGACGAAGAAGTGAGAGAAGGTCTACTAGCTACGCTCCAGCAGGCGCTAGACGCGGCAGCATCAGCCCACGAGGACTCGTCAGACAACGCAATAATGGATGGCGCGACCAGTGCAGCGGATCAGAAGGAACAAGGGGAGGTCCTGATGATCCCGGACCACGAACGGGACCAGGGCGCCAAGGATAATTCGACGATCGAGTCCACCCAAGCTCCAGAGGATCAGTTTATGAGTACGGAAGTGGATTTGGCCGGGGACAACGGAGATGATGAAGACATGCCACCGGTCTTCACTCCCCTCTGCAGCGCCAAGCAGCAGCGATCGCAGCAGCGCAGGCAGTGCCTTCCAATACAGCAGCTGGCACAGGTGCTACGGGTAGATCGATGTCAGAGGCGATTATCGTGTACACCTCTGCGGACGCAGCGATGAGGAAGAGGACACGACTGGAGCCAACGACCAGTGACGAGGAGCCGGACCAAGCCAAGTGGACACGCGAGGACAAGCCAGACGGGGTTGCTGTGCCACAGATTCGCCGGAAGAGACAAACGGCGGTCTCGGACTACTTCAAGCCCGGGGTGGCCTCAGTAGATGAGCTCATCGCCCAGCTCAACAAGGACAAGGTGGACTGGGTGAAGCACTTTTCGAGTCCAGTGCTGGACAAACTGCTCAACCAAGAGTACAACCCGTGCTCCTTCAGCGAATGGCTAGTCTCCATCGGTGCTAAGGACATTGACGTCCCGGCAAATGGAGCGTGTTTCTGGTACGCCCTCCACGCGCTGAAGGCACGGTATGTGCGGGTAAGCGACTGAGCCAGTGCACCACCAACAACTCAGTGGCCATCTGGTACATGCAGAAGATTCTGCTGACGCTGGTGGAGAAACTTCCTAGAATGGTAGAAGATGGATCCACGTCTCTTGAGTCCCTCTATAAACGCTACTTTGGACATAGCCCGACCTCTGACAAGGCTGTCACACCGAAGGAGATCAAGGGGTTCGTGATGGACACAGCGGGGATGCAAGCGCAAGATGGACTCAGCTATGAACGCTGGGCGGGCGCAGAGGAATGCATTGGCAACCGTGTGGTTCGAACGCGAACCGCTCTTTGTCTGGGATGTGATGGAAGACGGCAGGACCTTTGTACAATGGTACTACCTATTCCTCAATCCGGATGGCAAAGAAAGTGTTGGGATGGCGGCTTTGATGGGCAGCGATGCGCTCCACATCATGCAGACTTTTCTTTGCTACCGTGTGCTGCCACTGATCTTGGCACTCCACTACCACACCGGTGGAGGTCACTTCCACGCGGTTCGGCTTGCCGACAACAAGGCCTTTGTGGAGTGGACAGAAGACGGGCCAAATGGAGAGGATATGTTCTACCGAGTGCAAGAAGCCTGCGCGGAGCTCGGCATCTACGTATCACCAGCACATGAACCAGCGTATTCGATGACCGCTGACCGCCCACTCACGGACGGCTCTGAGTATGCGCGGAGTGGATCCAGTATGGTCGACCTATCCTACAGTGAATCAGAAGTGATCAGCCAACCGATCAACCCAGTGCAGTTAGCGAGTCTATATCAGCATCTCAACCCCCATTGGCGCCACCGAGGCGACATGGCGGCGACCTGGAGACAAGTGGAGGCCAAGAATTTCAAAGCATTCCAACTTTGGGAGCACCCACATCCCAGTGCCGACAGTGTAGTGCCATCGTCTGGACCCGACTCCATCCAAGCGGAATGCTGACGCTACGCGACGCATCCGGAAATCGTGACGAGCATGATTCGTGCGCTGCCGTATTCAGAGGTGGCTTTGTGCCTGCTACCGTCGGATTTAGTCTGCAGACTCAGCCAGGAACTGCTGATCCGCAGCCACACGGAGCTGCTTCGCACGGTCAACGCCGCGGTCTCCTCGCAGGAGGTCCTTGACTCGATCGAATGCTGGCTGCTGGAGGTGGCTGCGGAGGATCCTCTTGAAATCCGGTGGGCCAAGTCAGCAAACCTGGAGCTGTGGCAACACACCTCCACTTTAGTTGGCAACCCAGAGCTCCTGGGACAACACTCGCTACCGCAAACCGACGATGACGCCTAGTTCAAGTTGTTCTTCTGTCTTGTGGTGATGACCGAGACAAGCGAGGAGTTCGACCGCCACTGCCTCCGCATTCACGGCTGGATCAACGCCAACACGGAGAGAGCCCACGCAGCGATTGAGCGCATGCGCAGCCACGACTGGACCAAACTGGTCCATGTCGTCGAAGGATATGGAACATCAGATCTCGTCACGGCCGACCCATTGCAGGGTGGACCGGTGTCGTGTTAATGATAAGCCCACACGAAATGGTTCGACTCTTGGTGCCGAGAGCACAAACCACAACCAGTGACGACGACTGCCGACAGGCAGATGTCGTAGGTACCAATTACCGATGGAAAGCACTGTAAAGGGCTCTCGATTAACCAACGTCTCGATCATACAGACTGAGACAAATGAAGATGAAGGCAAGGGGTAAGCTCGGCTACAGCAAAAGGCATCCTCGGCGCAAGAACAGCAGAGAGCAGCAGGCGGAGAACTCGCTGCGAGTGCGGACCCAGAATGTGCGGGGCCTGGCGCACTCATCTACGAAGACGGCGACTTGTTTCTCACTCACCAGAGCGAAGGCGCGTGGGCAGTAAGTGACGATCACGCTCCTCCAAGAGACGCATGTCCTCGAGAACGAGGTGAAGAAGATGGAGAGAATGTACCGCGAACATTGGGGCTTCAACGCACACGCATCACCAATGTCCTTCTGGTCTCCGTGTCCAGCGCGGGCGGGGGGAGTAGCGATACTCATCAACCCGTACGAAGTCTCACACGCGGAACCAGCCTTGGTGGAGTTGTGGAGCGAACACTTCATGGCGGTGCGCTGCACCGTTCGCCAGCAACAAGTGCTCGTGGTCAACGTTTACGCATCACAGGACAAAAGAGCAGGTGCGGATTATATCTGAGCCGAAATCGGATGCACATTGAGCAACGATAAGAATAGATTGATCGTGCGTCTACTGGATGGAATGTGATGAGGTTTTATAACTTAACAGAGCAGATGTGTACCACTGGTGTAACCCTACTGCGAGTACAACATTCAGACAACATTCAATGTAGCCATGTCGGTTCTGATATGTACCCATATCAACTGCAACGGGGTCAAGTATAGAAATAAGATAGTATCCAGATCTATTGTTGGAGTATTAGGCATAGTCAGCGGTTGCGAAACTATCAGAATAAGGGTGAGATGTGCATGCGATGACACAGAAGTGGATCTATCAGTTTCATGAGATTTGGGGATGCGGACATGGTCTGAATCAATACAATAAGTTAATGTGTCGCTGCTTACAACACCAGTTGTATGTCATTTTGGAGGAGCTATCATATTAATTCAGTGCTTTTGCGCAAATCAGCTCCATTCCGTCAGTACGTGTTTGGGTTGATCGAGCAGCTTGAAGTGCTCACAAGTCGTGAGTCACGACGATGGACACTCACACCCACTGTGGGTGTGAGTGACCCACAGCATCGAAGCCAGACAGTCCTTGCTTAAGCTCGCGAAAGCCACCTCATTCATCAATCTCCCAACGCAAGTCAAGATCTCTCGAAGAGCAATGCATTCGAGCCCGTACTACAACATGAGCCAACGTCGGTGGGTGCACCTAGCGGCTATCGTCCTCGGGTTCACGCTCGCCTGGATCTTCGTGCTTGTTGGGGGAGGTGGACTCATCGGGAATCTCTTCGCTTTTTCCTGCCCCTCCTCCTCCTCCAACCCAAGGCTCCGAAGTAGACCCCTAGTGATGCTCATCGGAGACTCGATCACCGAGCTCTCCGCCGACCCAGAAGCGCTTGGCTGGGGAGCCATCCTGCAAAACGACTATATACGATCGATCGATATCGAGAACCGTGGCCTCTCCGGATGGAATACGGACGACTTCGCTATGTACGGTCTGCCCGAGATCATCAACGAGATCCTCACACAGACAACGCCTGCGATTATCACACTGTGGTTCGGTGCCAACGACGCAGCTCTGGCGGCTGGACCCAGCGAAAGCAGCCACGTCCCGATCGAACAGTACAAGGACAACTTGGTCTACATCGTGAACCAGTTCCTCTCCTCTGCACCAGACACGAAGCTCATCGTGCTCACGCCACCAGTGGTGGACGACGATCACCGAAGACAACGACAGGTCCATGGCGGAGGGCCAAGCAATCCCATTGACCGTACCAATGCACAGGCTGCAGAGTACGCGGTGGCGTGTCGTGATGCGGTCTCCGCCGTCGCAGGAGTCACGCTCTTGGATATCCACTCGCACATGATGGCGTCGTATCCGAACGCGACGGAGCGGGGCGAGCTGTTGTCAGATGGTCTGCACTTGAGTGCCAAGGGCAATCGGCTAGTGTACGAGCAGGTGAAGGCGGCAATGGATTCGCTAGTAGGCGAATCGATGCTCACGAAGCGACAGATATTGGATCCGTAGGCTCAGCTACTGTACTTGAAAATGCAATAACTTGAACTCCTGGTACGACAAAGAACTCCACGCTGGTCAGCATTTGGACAGTTCAGTATTAGTCTGAACCGTGCCACAACGCTTACAGATTGTCACTTCTGGGCTCCCCTGGACACATCTAGCGAACGTTGATAGCCACCGAGTCTGGGACCTTCAACGCGATGATGGCTTGTTGGAGCAAGTAGTTCTGGTACGGGTCACTCGGCCCGACAAAGCTGAACCCTGTCGCGCACGACGCACCCACATCCACCAACAACCACTGCAACGACGCACTATTCCAGCACGCCTTCCACTTGACGTCACTCGCCGCCGCTGACGACGACGACAGCGCACGCCACTGACCCGACGACGACGTCACCACCACGGTGGCATTGCTCAGCGCCACCGACGGCTCGTTCTCAGCCCACGACCACACTTGCGGCTTCAGCATCGACGCGTCCAGACCGTCGGTCGCCACCAGGTTCACGCTCCACCGCACGTAGTTGTACACGTTGCCGGCATTGAACGTCACTGGCAGGGTGCGTGTGATGGTGCCAGCCTCGCCCAGCGAGATGTACCGCAAGTTGGACTGGTACGATCGCACGAAGTAGTCGCCGCTGTAGATCTTCTTGCCACCCAGCACACGCGACGCGTCGGGCACCGCATTGATGAACTCGGTCGAGAGCACCTGGTGACCCTTGCAGAAGTCGCGCATGCGGAATGCGAGACCCGTGTTGTCATTTGCCAGCAACACGACACGGTGGCCCTGGTCGATGAAGCGCTGCGCCGTCGCACTCGACCCACTCCAGCCTACCGCCTGCAGCGCCTCCCACTCGGACATCGGCACGATCAGCTCGCCAAACACGTCGGTCAACAACGCGTTCAGCTCCGACACCTTGCCGAACGTCGACAGCTCGCTGCCCGTGTCCATGTACACGACGACGAGCTCGTCCTTGTTTTCGGGCTTGTCCAACCACGACCGGATCTCCTCCATCGACTCGCGCGTCGTCCACTGCTCCTCTGCGCGGATACCCGAGAGCGATGGGAAGCACCCGAGCAGATCCGCGTTCCAGCGCACCGTGCCGTACTTGCTCAATTGCTCCTGGAACATCTGCGCCAGTACCTGGATGGAGTTGGACCCGAGATTGCCGCAGTGCGCCGTGCGCAGACTCTTCAAGAAGTAGTGCACGTCGATCTCGAGCCAGCGCACACCCATGGTGAGCTGGTCCACGACACTCAGCACGTGGTTGTTGGTCTTCATGAACGAGTACGGCTTGCTCGGACTCAGGTTAAGGTTCATCAGCTGGTCGCGGTTGCCGTAGCCGTCCGCCAGGTTGATCGCGCTGTTGTGTGTTGCCGGCAGTTGCGCGTAGCACAGCGAACCGGCATACGCGAGCTTGCGCTGGTACTTGAGCGCCTGCGAGACCCACGTCGGCACCACTACCGAGCCCTTCGCACACACGTCGCTGCAGGTGGTGCCCTTGGCGTCGCACTTCTTCACCTTGGTGCACACGGTATCTTGGAGCGCGTTCTTGTTGGGGTTGTTTGTACCCGGTGTGATGGTGCGCGGCGAGTACGCCGTCAAGCCCACCGGTGCTGTGCACGTCGTCTTGTAGGTGCAGGCTCCCTTGGCGTTCTTGAGTGCATCCACAAACTTCGTGGACGCGTCGCTGAACTCCATCATACCGTTCAGAAACTCCAACGCCGAGTTGCTCAACACGTACTCGAACCCGGCCTGCACCGACTCCATCAACGGACGCATGTAGTCCACACAGCACGAGTAGTCGATCGCCGTCATGGACGCCAGCGACAACGAGCTCGTGTACGCTTGGCCCTGGAACGCATTGCACTCCTGACCAGCCGACGCACTCACGAAGGGCAGCAAGAACGACTCGAACAGACGGAAGTTGGTCGACGTGTACTTGGTCGTGAGCTGACGGTAGACGGAGGCGCCGCATGTCTGCTTCGTGTCTTGACGCTTGGCGCAGAAGAACTGGTTCACGCCGTTGAGCACGTCACTCAACACGAACGACTCCTTGCTGATGGTTGGTGGCACCACGAGGCTGAGCAGGTCCAGCACGTCGCTGAGCTCGCCGCAGCACTCGGTGTCGGTGTTGGCCTTGGCCATGAGCACGGGCAGCAGCGTCTCGACACATGGCGAGATGAGCGTGCCGAGGTCGCTGCAGAACGCATCCATCTGTGCGTCGCTGGTGGTCGTCATGTGGTCGTAGACGATCGACGACAGCTCCTCTGGTGTGGCGAGGATGCGGGTGAGCAGGTCGATCGTCCGCGTTAGTGAGGTGCTGCTGGTGAGACCTAGCACTTGAGTTAGGGAGCACTTGGACCCTGGAGCCAGCAGCGAGCTGAGGATCGCATTTTGGTTGTTTCCGATGCACCTATCGATTCCCAGAGTTGAAGGCAACGTCACGAGCGTGAATGGCGCACATGCCGCGTCGACGCCGTATGTGGAGATGATGGCAGCGGCGCCGACGAGAGCGGTGGCGATGGAGAGTCCGCGCATGTCGGTGGTAGAGTGCTAAGGTTTGGAAGCACAATGATCACGGGAGTGGCGAGGCACCCGCACGTGCTGTGTGGCGTGGTGGGACATCGCATCAGCAGATCACGCAGAGGGGAAACTTGAGTGAGGACCTCAACCAACTTGGTTGAACCAAGTTTCCCCTCTGCACCTCATCTTGGGGTCACGTTGGGGATGGACGAGTGTTTGCTAATGGAGCTTCGAAACGTAAAATATGATCTAAGCTGAAAAACGTTCCATCAAAGCATAAATATGAGAATGAAGCAGACACTAGTAAGCCTTCCATATGGCATACCTGTGGAAATCGTTTTAGTGGTCAAAAATGATGTACATGTAGCAGGGGCACAACTTGACTGATCCATTCAGACTCGGCCGCTGAATCAGAGCCACACCCGCCAATCGCCCACTTAGGTATTCACTTCTCAATTAATTGAAGGAAGCGACTTCTCAAAAACTTCGTCGGATCATCCGACTCGGATGAGCTGACTGTGAGCTATTGTACTCCGCAGAATTGATGAGCACAAAATGAACTGAACCGTGCATAAAAATATGATTGCGGTTCAACACGCGAACTTTTCGGACCGTAGAGACCGGCAATGAATGGCGGTGAGTAGCACACACATTTTGAGCTGTCA
>JAADXF010000823.1:0-11326 GCA_023337575.1 Pythium chondricola | reverse complement strand
TCGTATTGCACTGTACATCCTTGCTGTCTCACATCGACTCTTGTTTTGTCGTGCTCATCGACTGACCACATGAAGTGTGCAGCGACAGGGTGAGCGGTTTTCTGGATGCTTGTCGATGTCATCGTGTGTCCACACGATCCAACGATCGCTTACGCCCACTTGATTACTCACACTGTGCACAATTTGGCGATTGTTGAGAGATTGCCCGTGCCCCATTACAGAAGCCAAAATGCAACGTGGCGTGGACTTTCAGACGCACGACGGCTTCTCCAAGATCGCATGGATGCAAATCGATGACAAAGAAGCACCGAATCTATGTCTGATTGACGGTACAGCGTGGCAAGCACCTCGTCTCTGTGATCTTGGCTGGTGCTGAGTGCAGAGTTCAACGACTCACATGGCACGATGGCAGAGCAAGAAATTGCATTGAATTCATATGGACGGCCGGTCAACACGACCTTTCGAGGCCCCGAACACTCGACCTCTATCGTGAACTTCACGATCGCACATCATGGCCAGAGAGATGCACTCGATCCAAAGAGCGAGACCGACATCAGCTCCGGGTCACCCTTCAGCCGGTCGATGAGCAACAGGCACTGTTGCTCCAGGGTTACATCCTCGGCAGCGAGTGCGTCGAACCAAACATATAGTCGATGATCGTCATTGCTGATACCGATGTAAACTGCGCTGGCTGTTCGATGGACGACCATCCGCGCTACCAGTTGGTCTTGGAGGCCAGCGAGTCGCTTGCCTAGCACTTGTCCGAGGCTGTCGGGGGCGTCTTGATACATGCAGTGTTCAAGGCGAGCGTAGTTATCCAACAGCTGCGGCAGTACCGAATGAGCAGCGTCGTCGTTGAACACATCGTCCAGGGCGGGGCTCGCACACTCGCCTGTCAGCTCGTTCTTGTAGACGAAGTGGTGGAGCAACGGCAAGTCGTAGTGAGGCCGCCAGGTTGCATGAGCTTCTACCGAGTCAACGATCCGGTTCACCACTCCGGACTCCTGCAGCCGACTCTCTATGAAGGCTCGTTTGGTCTGGAAGTGGTGGAACTGTTCCGCAGATTGTTGAGTGCTGAGCAATACGAGCGCGATGTCGCGCATGACAAAAACGATGTAGGCTTGCAAGAAGCCGCTGGCCAAAGCGACAAAGCATATGTGAGTCACCTGGTCAGAATGATCCTAGGAATGGTTCTACTGTAGTTGCTCGGTGCATGTAAGGCACACTACCTTCCATTGAACGCTGGAAGACACACTGGCGTCCACGTCTCGGATTTTGTGAACGAGGGAGTCTCGTACACAAAGTTGATGAGAAGAAGAAGATCTGGAGTGTCGATTAGTGCGCACTCATATGCAAGGTTCCAACTACAACTTGCGCACGTACGTACCGTCGACGAGGACGCTGAACTGCTTTCGCCTCGGTTGGGCGATCGCGACTACCTTTCCGAATGCGAGGAGCACACCGCAGATCATACCATTCGCTTCATTGGATTTCTTGTGCTCGTATTCGATGGTTTGCAGGATGTCTGTGCGGTCTTCAGGATCCAACCGCACGAATGGAACACCGAGGTTTCGGGATCGGTACGACGGATCGGTCCACCATCGCGTCGAAAGTCCGTACACGACACGCTCCGTCCCGATCAACAGCTCACGGAGGTCATAACTTGGCTGCTTGCGCAGCACATCTAGTCCTCGATTTGTCAAAAAGAAGACGATCTGATTGTGTAGCAGGCGAAGATATCGCTTGAGGCACTCGCTGCTCACCAGCATCTGCCTGTTGCTTCCACGGCGCACGATGACCGTGTACGAAAGCGCACCATTGACCGTGTGGAAGACGCAACGGCAATCTTCCATGTCTATCTGCTGGAGCTCATCGCTCTGCATGCAGTTGACAAAGGACAACAATCCTTGGATCGAGCTCACAAACGAATGGGCCTGGCCGTTGTCAGAATCGACGGGTTCAGCGAGGTCACTCGAACCTTCATGTCGGTCGCTCTTGCCGCTGCGCGTTGCGCTGAAGGTCTCTGTGTCGGATAGCTTCTTGAAGTGGTAGATCGGTTTGCCCGACGAGCTGCTGACGACGACTTCGATCTCCATCTTGAGTTCTCAATACGGTACTTATAATAGTACTCGATCGAAAGATCGTCAGGAAAAGAAGAGCCAAACTAATTGAAAGCGAATGCTAATTACATTTAGAGCATGGAACATTGACAGAACTCATGACACTCACGAAGACGCATCACATCTACACGCACTGACAGGAAAGGAAGAACACACATGAGCGCAACATTGAAACCCATGCGATCTGGGCTTCAAGAGCTAGCACTGGAACATGCGAGGAGACGCGAACTGCTGGTTCTTTGACGCGTGCGCGGCCAGCAGCGAGGCGATCGATGGCAGACGAGTGATCGTTGGGGTTCCACACGCGGTCGCCTCGATTCTTCGCGGAGACGTCGTCGTGTCGTTACTTGGGCGGTGTTGAACGATAGTCTTAACCTCAGTCACACTTGCTGGTGTGCTGACTGGACTCGAAGCAGACGCCTTCGGAGTGGCGAGCTCGCTCATGGGCGAGCACGGCACCGACATGATGAGCTCGTGGAACTTGCTCTTCCCTGGACCCTCTGGACCACGCAGAATGGCGGCGAGCTTATCCTTCTGCTTGTCGAGGTGGTCGAGGTACGAGCGGCGCTGGCTCTCAGAGTCGCACGAGCGAAGCGCCTTCTCAATGGACCAGATACTCTTGCGGAGGCCACGAATCTGACGGTGCGGCCATCGCGGCACACCGTTCTTGCGGCAGATCTTCTTCATCAGCGTCATGCAGATGCCAAACATCGCCGCGACCTCGGCGAGTGGTCGATCGAAGTGTGGGCGCAGGAGATCGAGCGTGATGGACTTGGTCGCGTTCGGAATCGTGCGGATACGCTTCTTCGATAAAGCAGGACTGCAGGACGTCTGTGGCGGGCGGCCAAACGCTGGAGACATCACCATTTCGTTCGGTGACATCATCATCGGGTGGTGGGCTGTCGGCGGAATCATCATCATGACTGGCGTCGAGTTAAACTCGCAGACACGAGGCGTGGAGGACCCGCCGACGAGGTTGATCGGTGGCAAGGCCATGCGCTCACGGGAGGCTGTGGCCGGGTTCCATTGGTTGGGCTGCTGTGGAAGATGGTACATCTGCATGGCGATCGCGTTCGCGTTGACACCGGTCCGAGGAATTCCCAAATGGCGGCTCAATGAGCTGCTGCCTCTCCGTGACCGTGATGTACTATACCGGTGCCAACAAGACGGTCTCAAAACAAAGGGGCGGGACTCATAGTTATGGCTGTGGGTCGACGTCTGGCGTTGCATCCGGTCAGCTGGATATCCCAGGACCTACGATCCTCTCCCCAATGTGATCTGCCTGCAGAGCCGTTTTGGAGAGGGCGGTCTTCAATCAACATCAGTCGTGTCTCTCCATGGCAGGGACATCCGTGCCCATCAAATCCCATGATGTGTCTCGTCAGATGCCACTGTGGCGTCCACCTGGCGCCCAGGGTGCTCCGTGAATCCAGCTGGCGAATTTGACTTGCTTTCTGTATAGCTGATGTCAACCCATCTGGCATGACCCGAGCACAGCTTGTAAAGACACTTCGGCAGCAACCTTCGTGATGAACATCTCGTGGCACGCAGCGTGCCTCACGTTCTCTCCCTCCGCCTCTTTCTCACGATGTGAGCCACGACACACCGCCAGGGCCACTTTTACGGCTGGGAGTTATGCCGCGCCGACCCACCATATCGGGTGTTATTAGGTCTCACGAGCCAGCTCAGGAAGAGGCACTTGTTCAAGCCTGCGACCTTCGACTGTTGGATGGCATCCTCGCCAAACGAATTGCTATAACCCCAATGAACCCATTGAAGTCCTTTATCCAACGGCCACGTCAGGGTGTCTTGTCGCTGTGGTACAGTCTGTAGAAGCGAAGCTGTGTGGATGCGTGTAGCGCGAAACACGTCGCGCCATTTTTCATAAATCTACGGCTGCCATCGTGCCCGCTGCTTCAATGAACCACATAGTATCGACAATGCCTGCCTTGATACAGTGAACCGATCGGTGCCAGGATGGTGCATTCACATAGGCATCACAGCCTCTCGTGTGTGTCTCATCGCACTTGGCATCATGCAGTGCAGCACCTATCGGATACACGGTATGATGAAAAGTGCGGCAAGAGATACCACAGGGCAGCCCTCGCTGATCCGTGCAAAGGACAAAGGTTTTTCTTCGTGGGGGTGGAACTCATCATGTCTCTGGAGACCCTCGCTTACTTCCATAGGCACCAAGCCACTGCCTCGTTAGCGGTAGCTCGCGGAGGTACACTGGTACGATCTTGCGATATGAAAACAGTGCAGGCAAGGATCTCGCACATGGACAAGGAGAAACTTTGGATACGTACTGCACAGAGTGCGCACGCCCGCTTATGAATACTGCGTGTCAGATAATCTGAATGAAGTTGACGTGAAACTCCAGGTTTTCGGCGAAGGCCCTTCGCGTATAATTCAAAGCACAGCACTATTACCACACCGCTGGTCAGTGTAGTACCGGTTCGCAACCTGTTGAATACTGTGATTGCACTTGAAGTTCGAAGCTCGAGCTTCAAGTTGTGTTTGGTGCCTTTTCGACGAAGACTTCGCCGGCTTGCCTACTGCAAAGATCCAGAAAGGGATCGCAGCTTGCCGAGAAGTAATGTACTCCACAAGCCATTCTCTGCAGTTGAGAATTCAATGGAGTTGTGCATACTGTAGACTCGAAGCAAGATCAAGCTCTCTGCACAGTCCGTGTGTCGTGGCTTCGTCCGCGGTTCAGCAGCAACGATGGCACCGAAGATTTCAAACAGCACAAAATATATTCAGATTCGTATCATTTATTGGAGGTATTTGTTGGGTTTTTAATCATACTTTCCGTCAATACATTTATTAAGTTTACTAAAGTATCAATTTTAACGTGTTGAAGTTGGGTGTGGCGTCACTGTCAGATGATTGTGGCGACGTTGCCTGTTCGTTCTAGCATCGACAGAAAGCTCCTGCACCGGAACACGGCGGTGGCGGAGCGCATTTTTCAATAGAGCATCTTCCAAAGAGATTGAACGCGCATCTGATCAAGGCACCACAAGATGAGCACCGAAATCAGCGCGTGTGGACACGTTGTCGGTGATCACCACCGACCCGCCTCGCTGCAGCCTGCGGGAGTGTTTCTGTCCCGCTGCACCCTCAAGTTGGAGGAGCTACCGCTGAGCCAGCCCATTCTGATCGCGCAGAACGAACCACATCCACCATTCAAGAGCCATGGGGACAATGACAGCACGTGGTGCTCAGGATCCGACCACAAAGCGTCTCAGGATAGCGCTGCGAGCTCTTCGTTCCTTGCAGCGATTCGCAGCGGCCTTCGAGACAACTCTCCCAGTTGGGATAATAATGGATGGTTCATCGGTGACGATAGCGACGAGGAGGAGGAAGAAGACGACCTTTACTTGTCGTGGGTGAACCCGTACCCCCTCGACTCAAGCTCGGCAGCACCACCGTGCTTCGCCCCCGCTGGATCATTCGCCCGCTCCGATAAACGCGATCAACAGCACACAAGTCACGACGACGGTGAAAACTGCATGTTCGACATGGATGCATGATTGTCCTTGAGTGTATAGAAGTGCGTATCAATGGAAATACAGTATTTAAGCATGCATCGATCGCCGTTGCCCTTTCATTCCGACAACAGGACCGTGTTCTTCACGAGCTTGTTGCCAAGTGAACACTGCCTCTTCCTCTCACAATTTGTGACTTGCATCCAACACAAAATGTAGGAGGGTTACAGTCTGTAACCCTCCTACATTTTGTGTTGGATGCAAGTCACAAAACTGTAACTTACAGTCGAGCAAGAAATACCGGTAATACCGGTTTCTACCGCCCAACGTCTTGCGTGACGGCAACCATTTGCTGCAACCATGATGGAAGATGAGAAGGAGAGCGTTCGAAAAAAGATTTCCATATTCCACTCGTCGCATGGAGCAGCGGGGCAGGATACGCGACTCTTCCCGACCCATTCTGCGTTGACAAGGATCCGCCCCACAAAGATCCGCGACCTGTGGCTCTCGTCAAGCGCGGCAGCGCAGGGGAAACGAGCACGAAAAGCGCCTCGCAGCAATTGACGAAAGGAAACCAGCGCACGGCAATCGAGCCCACTGGAACCCCCAACGCAGCGCATAGCCATCTGACCATACCAACGACTTCAAGAGGATCTGCATGAAGCTCTGGCAGCTCCTACTCGGTGAGTAAAGCGACGATAACTCGAATGGAATGGCTGGTTGCTTGATCAACTCACGGTGTCAACAGGGGCATCAGCAGCCATTGTGCCGTTGCTGCACGATGGGTTTGTGTACGGAGGAGACATAAGCGGCGCAACAACGGGCGCCAAGCCAGGTGATGATAGGCAACAAGAGCAGCTGCAGCAGCGAGCAGAGCGTCCCAGCGCGCGGCGCCTTCTGCAGGCGGCGGTGTCCATGCCGTCGCCGCATGACCCGTTCATGTTTGGTTCGTCTCGCCAACGCACTTGCTGTGAAAGCGAAAGAAGCTGATGCACGGTGGCTATGAGTAGATAATCGGATGGTCGGAGAAGTGATCGTGGAGAACCACCCCGTCTACGGCTCGGCGTCGCTCGCCATTCGATCCGGGAAAACCTACCGCACCGTCAGTTTTGTCGGCGATGGTGGCGCTCCTGTTGGAGCTACTCGCGTACCGACTTCAAGCGACGCCAGGTACGTTGCGTGTATGGATAAACTGTCGGCTTTTGGCTTTTGGCGATAATGACGCGTTCTGTCGTGGTGCCACGCAGTAAATACGTGAATGTTGGAGACGTCGCGTTCTTCAACCAACAGGATGCACGCACCGTGACCAAGGTGACCGACTCCGAGCTGTGGATTGATCAAGGTCTGCAGCATGAACTTGTGGGAAGTGAGAGCATCGAAGTGCGCAAGAGTCTGGTCTTGATCAGCGAGGATACGTCGTTCCAAGGCGCGGTCAACTCGAGAGGCCTCAAGCTCCATTCTCGAGACGACACCACCGACGCGGCGTCAGCTCACCGTACGCTACAGATTCGCCATTTTGCTGACTATAGCAAGATCAAGCGTCGCCAGTTGCCGGGAAATGTGTCGGTCGAGTACGGCAGCGATGCAGTGATCACGTCGGAAGATCTGACGACGCGCATCGCCGCAAACCAGTTCGTGCGACTCGCTGGTGGCTCCTACATTGTGGATCCAACGCGTCCTATTACTGCGACCAAGTTCTTCCTGGATCGTCAATATGCAGGGAACAGCTACGACGACCTCCCGATCTTCGTTGACGGCATTGGCACGGGAGTGTTACTGGAAATTCGCGATTCTGTTGGCTCAACGGGTGTAGCAAGTATCGATGCAGTTGTCACCGGAGATGATTCACTGAACTCGACTGAAGTTCATGTCGCGACATCCGCGGACGGAGAACTGGCGACGAGATTGAGGATCGACCAGGCTGGCATCCACTTAGTTGGTTCGGCGACGAAGATCACGTCGGAGGTCTCAGAGATCAGTGTCGAGGCGGCAGGCGCGATCAAGTTGGTCAGTGGAACACACAACAACAAAATCGGCTCCAGCCTCAGCTTGACATCCGGGGAGTCCAACTTCCAGCAAGGAGGAGATATCGAGCTCGCTACTGGTGGGAGTAACCAGTCCTCGTCAGGCTCCTTCATTTTCAAGACTGCTTCGGTGGATGCAGCAAGCGCGGACTCGGGGAGTTATCTGCTTCAGTCAGGAACAGCTGCAAGTGGGAACTCTGGGTCCCTTGATCTCAAGACGGGTGATTCAACGTCTGCATCGTCTGGTTCAATCCTCATCCAGACAGGAAACACCGAGGGGCCGGGCACCGGGACGATCAGCATTGCTAGCTCATCTGCTGTTGGCGGTTCAGGCGGCTCGATTGACGTCTCCGTTGGTTCAGGTGATGCTGGAGATGGCGGAAATATCATCCTTGCATCGGGTAATACCATCGATGGTAGCGGTGTTGGAGGATTTACACACATCGTCAGCGGTCATGGTGCTGATCTCGGTGGCGCCGTCGACATTGCCGCTGGTGTCGGAGACAATTCTGTTGGAGGCGCTATCCGCATCCGAAGTGGAGGCAGTGTTACGGGCGACAGCGGGGAGATTGTGATAGGCACCGAGGAAGCAGGAACTGCTGGTTCGAGCGGATCCGTGGATATCATGACTGGTGGTGCTTCGGCTGGCGACACGGGCTCAATCTCAATTGCTACGTCCACGGCTACTGGCGGTAGCAGCGGGTCATTCACAGTCTCCGTTGGATCAGGAGACTATCCAAATGCCGGCTTGCTCCAGCTCCGTAGTGGCAACAGCACGGATCCACAAGGCAACGGTGGATCCGCCACCCTGGCAGGTGGTGACGGCACCGCTGTCGGTGGCGATGTCGTGATCTCTGGTGGTGGGGGCTCAAGCAGTCGAGGGGGAGACATCCATCTTGTCAGTGGTACCGGTGCTGGTGCGACCAGCGGCGATGTGTCAATTTCAAGTGCTCCTGCTGGGGTTCAGCAAGCCAGTGGTTCAATCGCGATATCAACAGGTCTTTCAGACAAAGGGAATTCCGGCAATCTCCGGTTGTTCACTGCAAACGCGACCGGTGGAGCTGCCGGGTCCATCGAAATTTCTGTGTCTACGGGCGACGATTTGCATGGAGGAGCTGTGAGCCTCCAAGCGGGGACAAGCGAGAACATGGTCGGCATTGGCGGTGCCGTGTCGGTTGTGGGTGGTCAAGGCAAGTCAGACGGGGGTCTGGTGAGCGTTGCCGGTGGTTCGGGATCAAGTACCGTTGGAGGCAGTGTCGCAATATCCAGCGGCACAGGATCAACAGCCACCAGTGGTAGCGTACTCGTCGGAACTGCTGCTTCTGGCTCAAGTGCTACCAGTGGTCACTTGATGCTCTCCACCGGTGTCTCGGATAGCGGTGATTCTGGGAGTGTTATCGTGTCGTCTGGAGCTGCGTCGGCTGGAAAGGCGGGTTCGATTCGCCTCGCCGCTGGACCTGGAGATGTACTTCGAGGGGGTCAAATCAGCTTCGTCGCCGGCAATAGCACGCATCCCAACGGCGTTGGTGGCCATGTGGTTGTCGCCGCGGGTGACGGTACTGAAGTTGGTGGAGAGGTTGCGATTGCTGGTGGCTCCGGATCTACGACTCGCGGTGGCGCCGTGTATGTATCGAGTGGATCAGGAGAGAATGCCTCGAGTGGGGACATCTTGCTGTCGACAGCAGACGCCGGGCTCGACCAAACAAGTGGTGACGTCTACATCGTATCAGGTTCGTCTTCTAGTGGTGATTCCGGCTCCGTTGCAGTCGAGACATCCGCTGCCTCGAACGGAAAGGCTGGATCGGTCACCGTTACAGTCGGAAGTGGTGATTCCGTTACCGGTGGCGATATTCAGCTACAAAGTGGGAACTCGTCTGTGCCACTGGGTGTCGGCGGTCTAGTCAGCGTCCGGGGCGGCGAAGGGAGCGTAGGCGGGGACATCGAGCTGTCTGGTGGCGTGTCAACATCGGCTACTGGAGGATCGGTGGCTATCGCGTCAGGATCGGGCGACTCTGCAACGAGTGGTGACATCATCATCAGCACGCAAGACTCGGGCCCTTCGAAGGCGAGCGGCTCTATTTCTCTTGCGACTGGCTCGAGTTCAGAGGGAGACTCTGGAAGCATTTATCTGCAGTCTTCTCAAGCATCGTCTGGAAAAGCTGGGAGCGTCAATGTGACCGTTGGTAGTGGTGATGTGGTCGATGCTGGTGCGGTCGTCGTCACTGCAGGTACCAGCATCCACTCTGAAGGAAACGGTGGTGCCCTGCGACTCACCGGCGGGCAAGGAGCTCTTGTCGGTGGCTCAATCACGATATCTGGAGGAAACACAGGGGGTGCTCGCGGCGGAAACGTTGACATCATGACAGGGGCTGGTGCCAGCGCTGATAGTGGCGGCCTCTCGATATCGACTGCCCACGCGGGAGCCCAAGCGACGAGCGGTGGTGTCGACATCTACACTGGCAGTGCCAGCAATGGTGATTCGGGAAACATCACGATTCAGTCGCTGGATGGTCAGAATGGGAACGGTGGCTCCATTCTTCTATCTGTCGGAGAAGGTGACGGAACTGATGGTGGCGATATTGTTGTGGCTGCCGGACTATCATCAGCGCAGTCAGGAGAAGGAGGTGTTGTCTCTGTTTCCGGCGGTGTTGGGCACTCTATCGGAGGAGCGGTACAGATCACGGGTGGCGTCGGCAATACTGCAGTCGGTGGTGATGTCAGCTTATTAAGTGGTGTTGGAGCTAACAGCGCCAGTGGAAGCATCAAGATTGAAACGGCTGCGTCAGGGCTATCAAGCACAAGTGGAACAATCGAAATCGTAAGCGGCGTATCGTCTGGTGGAAACTCTGGATCCATTCTCCTGTCGACCTCTAACGCGGCTTCTGGCAGTGGAGGCTCCATTCTCATGGATGTCGGATCCGGTGATGCAAGCCTTGGTGGCAACGTCACGATCCAGGCTGGTAATAGCAGCGATGTTGGGGGTGGGATCTTGCTGAATGGTGGAGCTGGCACTCGTGATGGTGGCACCGTCCGTGTTCGAGGTGGTGACGCTGAAGCAACCGTTGGAGGGGCTATCTCGTTGCATACTGGTGGTGGCCCATCGGTCGAAAGCGGCTCTGTGACGATCGAGACTGCTGCTGCTGTTGACCAGAATAGCGGAAGCGTCACGGTGTCGACGGGAACCTCGAGTACCAAGCGATCAGGTGACACCAGCCTTGAGACGAGTAGTTCTACCGAAGGATTTGCAGGTTCTCTGAGTTTGAAGACCGGAGCGAGTGGTGCAAGTCAAGGCGGAAATGTCAGTGTCACTTCAGGGTCATCATCTCACACGAGTGGTGAAGCTGGACATGTTCAGCTTGAAGGAGGTGAAGCAGCGAAGATTGGCGGAAGCGTATCCCTTCGTGGAGGCCACAGTACGACCACCGGTGGCTCTATTCGCCTCAGAAGCGGTGAAGCTGACAGCGGGAGCAGTGGAAGTATCAGTATTGACACCGCGGAAGCCAACGTTTCCGGTGGCATTCAACTTACTGTCGGCACTGCGCTCGACGGCGATTCTGGGTCGATCTCAGTGACAACATCGGACGCGACGAACGGCAAAGCTGGATCGGTGAACGTGACCGTGGGGTCTGGTAATGCTAGCATCGGAGGTGGCATCAGCATCGCTTCTGGAGCCAGCACACACGCTACTGGC
>JAADXF010000822.1:0-11332 GCA_023337575.1 Pythium chondricola | reverse complement strand
TAATAATGTGATGACCCGCTTCGCATCGAGCTGCTGGCTTACTTCCCCGACAATGGAGGTGGCTGGTTGCGTAGCAGCAGTGCGACTTGATGAGGCAAGCAGTCCATGACAAGTCAAAACCCATTTGTAGAGAGTGCACAGAAAGCAAACACGAGGGTTGAGAAAGGGATGCGAGGGTTGGGTAGATGGCACTCTCAGACACCAGGCTCTTGCGGGTAGCAATCATCACCAAGTGACAGGTGCGGAAGATGTCGTAGTCCTTGAGGAGACCATGGACCGTTCCGCCCACCAAGGTGTCCCCTACGCCCGTGCATTTGGCGACCTCGATCTCGATACCTGGCAAATGCACCATCAACACAGTGTATCCTCGTGGCGAAAGAGACACGACAGAGACTCACAAGACGACAATTACCACTCTGTCGCCACGGTTTGCAGTACGCTTATAGGTAGAACCCCAATAGGTGATGATCTATCGTACTGAGGACGA
Source organism: Pythium chondricola (assembly GCA_023337575.1). Classification (NCBI taxonomy): domain Eukaryota; phylum Oomycota; class Peronosporomycetes; order Pythiales; family Pythiaceae; genus Pythium; species Pythium chondricola. Next base: position 10,845 of record JAADXF010000822.1, on the reverse strand, counting down.
GAACGTCGTCGCATGAGGCGCACTAGTCGTTCAAAACCAAACACAATGGCTCCAGTATTCACATGTCGTGCTGTTTATTTGCTCTTTGGGGTAAAGTTGGACGAGATACCACCATACATTTGCACGATCTTCGCGTCTCGCGTGCCATGCTCGGTGCCGACGGCCTCCTCGATCAATCGCAGCTGTTCAAACGCCTTCTCTTGCAAGTGGAACTCCTTGCCGAACTTGACCGTCACTTTGACTTTGTGTCCCTTGGAGAGGAACTCGCGCACGTGGGCAGCCTTGGTCTTCAAGTCGTGGGCCTGCAGAATGAGTGAGATGTTGTGAGTATCATCAGTGCAGGGGAAGATTCGCCTGTAGAGTGCAACCATACCTCAGTCTTCACGCCAAAGTTGACCTCCTTTGATGGCTTCGGCTTGGACGTCTTGCCGGCCTTCTTGAGTGCAAAGAGACGCTTCTGCGCGTTGAACATGCGGCAAAAGATCTCACCATTGTTGGCCACCTGGACCAGATCCACGCCCAGCCTTTTTGCCTCGTACAGGGCATCCTCCAGTGGCATGTTGCGGCGCGTGGATCCATCGGCATCGACGACGTTCACGACACGCGCATTGATGTCTTCGTTTATCGGTCCGATCTTGGGCGCAGAGTTCGAGCTGAACTGCATCGCTTGGATGCCAGCGAGACGCCACACTTGACTGGTCCTCGCAGTCAACAGCGAACCATGCGCCGTCGTGGAAATACTACTCCGCACCGAGGACAGACATTCATTGTGGTAACCAAATGCTGGAGGGTGACGGGTAGCGATTGCTGCGCACCGGCGTGCGGCTTGGTGAGCGACGCGGGACGCCATTTCGTGCTGAGCCCTTCGCCGTTGACAGACGCAACCAACGAGAGTGCTCGCTGAAACCTCTATAAACGCATACATGGCCCAGTATGTAATATCACAGGAAGTATCACTTTAGACCTCTTGCATCTGATCAAAACGTTTGTAACTGGTATTATGATGAAATGGTTTTAACGGCTCATCTGCTTCTCCATCATCGCTGCACCTCCAACAAGGTGTACAACCAAGCGACACCAGCCCAGCGCGAGCCGCACGATGGAGGAGCTTGGGAAGGCTCTCGACGCCAAAGACGCGATCGCTGTTTTGCCGCCGTCAACCGATGAGTCGGCGCTCTCTGAGCCACCGCTGTTTGATGAGTATTACCTCGACTGGGCGGTGTTTGACCTCGCGGTAGCCAGCGCGATTGAGAAGCACCACCCGATCCGCAAGCGGTCCTCGTTGACCTTTGAAGTCTACAACCGCACAGTCTCCAAAGGTGAGTTTCTCCAGGGTCATCTCCATGTACATCATGGTCTTTTATGACTCGTCTATTGTAACAAATAGGTCGCCACGATCGGAAACCGATTGCCGAGTTCTTGTCCAAAACATTCAAATGCACGCATGGCATCAAGTTCCGATCGCGCGGCACGGGCAAGCGGTCGCGGCATAAACTACGAGACATTGGCTGTCCGTTCCATATCTACGCGACGGCCGTGGAAGATCCAGGTGGGTACCGCGTCAAAGTGCGCACCCACGACAAGCACAACCACCCGATCGGCCCAGACGCCATCAAGACCGTCGGCGCGCTCCACGATTCCGACTACGAGTACACGGACGCACACGCAAGTACGCTGGGCGACCCGAGCGCTATACTCGTGGACGCGCCACGCGCGGCTGCCCACGAGCCAAACGCAGGGACGCATTTGAGTGGCGTGGCATCGGATCTCGTTGCCACGCAGGCAGCCAACGCTCTCCATGTACAAGCCACGATGCTCCACAGTCATGCGAACGCCGCCGATATTCTGGATGTGAGTGAGCAGGACAGCGAGGTGCTGCTCGCGAGTGCGATCGACTCGCATATTCACGGCTTTACGGCTGCGGCAGCCGCAGTCGCATCGGCGGCGGCGGCGGCGTCCGTGGTACCAGACACTCCACCTGCTGCATCGATGCAGGGTGATCACTTCGAGTCCAAGTTTGAAGAGTCGACGACGCTTGAAGGCTTGCGGCGGAAGCTGTGCCAATTTGCCACCGACCGGGACTGGGACCAGGTGTGTTGCTGTTCTTGGTTGGCGTTTGCTGGTGTTTAATGTATTTAACTGACTCTGTGGTGCCTGTGTAGTTTCACAGCCCGAGGAATCTGTTGTTGGCGCTCGCGGGTGAAATGGGGGAGCTCTGCGAGTGCTTCCAGTGGAAAGGAGACAACAAACCGGTCGAAGGTAAGTCAAAGCGCGAGCCTGTTTGTGTCTCCCTGACTCTCTGACGGTGTTACCATTGGTGGCATCAGAATGGACCTCCGACGAGCGAGTCCACTTGGGCGACGAGATCAGCGACGTGATGATGTATCTGATTCGGCTTGCCGGTGAGCTGTTGCAGTTGTCCCTAGTGTGATCAGTTAACAGTGAACTAATTGCTGTTGTGGCCTGTAGACAAATGCGACATCGACTTGCCCTCGGCGATCCACGAGAAGATGGCCAAGAACGCGCAACGATTTCCACCCGAACTGGTGCGCAACGAGCATACTACGTAGTATTGATAACAAGCTACGTGTGGTTTCCTGACATGGCCATGTATGGGTTGATAGGTGCGCGGCTCGGCCAAGAAGTTTAACGAATTCAAGCGCGCTCGCATCGACCGAGAGACTTCTCTGTGACGAGCTGCGTGGGACTGTAGCTTACGACTCTGTGTGCAATACTTAATCGAGGACGGAAGGACACGTGCAAAGGGTAGAGAAGAGAGAAAAGAAAATGTATCGTTTGCACTAACTGACTGAGACTGCGCTCGCTGCGGTGTTGCTACCCGGCTACCGGTCCTGGTGGTGAGAAAATCTAATCGTCCTCCGCGGCGTCGCCGTCGACCTGGCGGTTCTCATTCTCGAGCTTCTCCATCATCTGCAAGAACTCCTTCTCCTCGTTCACGCTCACGACCTTTGCCTCCATCTTGACCGACATGTTGCCGTTCTTTGCCAGGATCGTCTCCCGTACGACCTCGATCGCCTCCTTGAGCTTATCAATCCCCTTCTGCTTGTCCAGCGTGTTGGTCGTCATCACGTACATCGGCGGCGCGATGAGCTTGACCTTGACGGGTGTGTCCTCGTCACCGACGGCCTGCCCAGCTTGCAGCGCCGCGCGGATCGCGTCGATGCCTTCGTAGGTAAAGCACGTGACCTCAATGTCGGCGCGCACCTTGATCGGCTGCGGCGTGAGACGGCGGCGGATCTGGGCCTTGAGCGCCGTGAACACCTCGGGCGACATGTCCAGGCCTTCAAACACCGACTCGTCGGTGATGCCCATCTTGAACACGTCGTAGCAGTGCACGTACTCGATCTTCTTCTCGTCGTCAAGCTGGCTCTCGATCTTGAACTTCTTGTACAGCGGCCATGCGATCCGCTCGAACAGCGACTCGACGTTTTCACCCGACTCCTGCGCGACCTGGCGCAACACACTGTAATAGAAAGAACAAAATGGTCAGTGCCAACAAACAGCCAAGAAATCAATCGATCTTCAACGACAACGGACCCGTGCACGGTCTTGGCCTTGTTGTAGCGCTCTTCGCACTTGATGATATCCTCTGGCGCGACGCGGCGCTTGGACAGATCGATGTAGCCCTTGTCCTTGTCCACACGGAGCACCATCACGACCTCGTTCTTGCCCACACGAATGAGCTTGTTGATCGAACGGATACGGCGACGCGACAATTCCGAGAGCAGGATCATACCCTCGATGTTGTTGTACTCGAGCAGCGACACGTACGCGCCCATTTCCGCGATCGAGCGCACGTTCACCATCACGAGCTCGTCCACTTCAGGGTACCTTTGCTCGTAGAAACGGCACTGCAGCGAGAGAATCTCGCTACCGACCGCGTTTTCCTCGGTCGTGACTGGCACGACCACAGCCGCAGTCGCTTCTGGAGTCGCCATGTTGATCGCTATTCTCGAAGGGGTTGATATATCCGCGTGGTCCAAGCTGATACCAATTGCTTTTCCTTGGGGCTTTGGACTGCACTCCCCACCCACACAGGACCACCACTTGAATCGCCCACAAGAACGCGCTTTTTGGTACCCCTAAATTTATGAAAAATACCAAAGGGGACATAGATTTTTGAAAAAACCTGTGTCCCCTTTGGTACTTTTGTGTCCCCTTTGGTCAGCTTTGAAATATCTTGCGTCCCCTTTGGTATTTTTGTGTCCCCTTTGGTATATTTTGACAAACTTGTGTCCCCTTTCCAACATGTAAAAAACACCTGATTCGGGATGTTTTATTCAAGTGACCATCACTCTGTTGAATCTGCGTTGAAGCCCGATGAAGAAGCGAAAATGTATGGGGCAGTCTCCCAGTCCTCGAGCCCACGCGGCGGCGACGACGTCGTGCCCAAGCTGCGCATCGTGACGCCCACAGACGCAGACGAACATGGTGTAGTGTTTGAAAATCGAAGTCCGCTTGGTTCCCCGGTTGGCGTCGAGGCTGACGACGCGATGGCTCGAAAAGGGTCTATGCGGGTCTTCATCCCAGTCGTCTCCAGCATCTTTGGGGTGATCATCTTCATGCGCCTCGGAATGATTGTCGGCACCATCGGCGTATTCAGAGCATGGTCAGTGATCGGCGTCGCCTTCGCCATCACGTTGCTGTCTGTCGGCTCCATGTCTGCGCTCGCGTCTTCACGAACCAACACATCGACGGAATCGTTCGAGTTTTACGAAGCCATGATCGAAGCCATGGGGAAGACGGCAGGCGGTGCGATGAGGATACTCCTGTTCTTATCGTTTAGCGTGGTAAGCGCTTACTACGTGCTTGGCTTCTCCGAGATCACCATGTTCTACCTCGGCGTACAAGACAAAGTGGTACCATTGCCGTGGAATTCGAACGGGTCGTGGATCACGGTCTCAATCGCGAGCAGCACACAATCATTCCTTCTCGTTGGGTTGTATAGTGGAGGCAAGATCGGAAAGCGCCTGCTCAAGTTGGTGTTCGTGGTCGTCATGACTGCAGTCGTCAGCAACATCCTCTTCCTCGTGGTTCCGAACACGTCGACAGGCACCGGTATCTCCTCGCGTTTCTTCAGCCAGAATATTGTGGGACATGCTCCTCACGAGCTATTCAAGATATTCGGTGAGTTCTTCCCAGCTTTTTGTGGGGCACTGGCGGGTATTCACGTCGCCAATTCGTTGGGGGCTGCATCAAGTGGAATGGCTTCGGCACGCTGGAGACAGAGAGAATCAACGTACCTCGTGACGGGGACACATCAAGCACTCGGTTTCTGCTGCGTCGTGTACATCGTCCTCAGCGCCGTTCTTGCTGCCACAGTCGAGAACGAATTTCTGCGCGACCAACAGCTTGTCGTACAAGTGGTCGTTGACTCGATTCTTGGTGTTCCCGTCATCTATCTGGGCATCGCAGCCACCACGCTCACCTCGGCATTATCGAACGTGGTTGCAGCTGCCAGCATATCCAAGTTGGCCCGAGCCACGGCTTCAGAGCATTCGTCATCTTGGCAGGCGATTGCTCTCACATGGGCCGTCTCACAAACAGCAATTCTCAGGGGTTCTGTGGACTCGATCATCCCCATGGTCAGCTCGTCATTTTTGCTTCTCTTTGCCGCGGTGAATTTTGGATGCTTTTATTTGGAAGTATCCACTCCTTCCTTCCGACCCACGTTCATCTTGGTGAGTTCTTCTCGTACGCTAGCTTCTGCATTCACTAACACTGACATGCTTGCAGTACAATCAGTGGTCAGCTCTGCTCGGTTTCTGCCTCTCTGTCGGTGCTCTCTTCGTGGTGGTGTCGTCGTTTGTTGTCGGCATCATGATTGTTGGCACCATTGGAGGCCTCGTGTATCAGCAAAGCGATCTCAGCTCGGATCAGTCGACCTCGTCTACCACATCGAAATCTCCAGGTCGTCATGGTACGGAAACTCGCATCAGAGATTTTACCGGTGATGCTTGGGTGGAGCGGGTACACGAAGACACTATCAAGGATTCCTCCAAGGACGAGGACTACACAAGCAGGGTCGAACTTGCCGCTCTTTATGTAAGAGACGCAGTGCACGGGCGGTTCTTGGGTGAAGACTATGTGACAGGAGGAAAACACAAGCTCGAGATTAAGCGTTGGTACCACGCTCTCCACTACTTTCGCCTCGGAAACATGGCGATTCTCTTGGCACTTTGCTTCGTCGAAGTTCCAGCATGGTGCTACTTCAAGTCGTCGTGTGGAGAGTCAAGTAGGACACTAATGTGGAGTTCTCCGCTGTTGTCTCGTGAAGTTACGACGGTGATCGAGTTGCTGAATCTCGCAGTGCTGATGATGGAGGCGCTTCTCAAGTACAACTATCTCGGCCAGCAGTTGTACTTCGCCAACAAGTGGCACATCGTGCATTTGATTCTGCTCTTTTCCGACGCGGTGTCAGTGCTTCTGGTCGTCTTCGTTCCTCGAAGCGACGTCGATGCCAAGAACCAGCTCAAACCGACAGTTCTCTCGCCTGCAATCCGCCCGCTGCTGTTGCTGACAATGAGTGAGCGTCTCCGCTCCGGATTTGTGAGCTTGCTCCGTGTGCTTCCTCGGGTGATAGACGGTTTGCTGACGTTGTTGGTGCTGATCGCCATTTACTCCATCTGTGGAATGGTGATGTTTGAAGGCACCAATGAAGGACGCCAGTACTTCCCAAACTTCGAGACGGCTTCGATGAACATGCTTGTGCTGCTGACGACAGCCAACTTCCCAGACGTGATGATGCCGAGCTACGCCAAAGCGCGATATACGAGCGTATTCTTCGTCAGCTTCCTCATCATCGGACTGCTACTCGTCATGAACCTGGTATTCGCGTCAATGTACCAGAACTACAGGCAAGAGGTGACGCAACGGGCAATCCGGTACGCAAGTAGTCGAAATCAGTCCCTCGAGTTCGCGTTTCGGCTTCTCCCTGGCCACAATCGCCACAAGAATGCCGAAAGCGAGAGCGAGAAAGTCATCTCACGGTCTACACTGGAAGACGTCATGTCGGCGTTGCTCCGCCCAGTGATCCCGCTGTTCGACACGAACCGGCATCCATCCCATCAAGAGACCCCTTTGGACGCAAGCTATCGACCGCAAGACGAGATCAACTTCACGCAATTTACTGCAAAAATCCGGGGTTTCGCTGCCAGACAAAAATCCGTTTCGCGTAACAGTGCGAGATTCGTGTCACGCGAGTTGCGAGCCAGCGGACTTGCACGTGTCGTTCAAGACGGTGTTCGCGCAAAGTGGTTCGAGTACGTCGTGGATGTCATCATCTTTGTGAATCTCGTGGCGATCCAGCGTGAGACCCAAGCGAAGATCGACGCTGATGATCACACGTACATGCTCTTGGAGCGTGTGATGCCATTCTTTTCCTGCGCGTACCTCGTCGAGATGGCTTTGAAGATGTTCGCCTTCGGTCTTCGGGACTATTTTGCGAGAACCAAGAACCGATACGATTGTATTGTCACGCTCGTGATCGTTGTCGCTGAAGTCAGCGTCCACGTGCACTACACGGAAGGCATGGACTGGCAGTGGATCCGCATGCTGCTGTTCTTGCGTTTCCTACGTTGCCTCCGGCTGTTGGTCGCGTTACAAGGTCTTTCAACCATGTTCAGTATCGTCGTGCGGCTCTTACCAGCTTTCACAACGCTCTACGGTAAGCATTTATAAGATCGAACTCCTGCTTCTGGTTGGCTCACGTTCTTGTGTTGAACAGGTATGCTGGGGATAGTCATGATGGAGTACGCTGCGATCGGTGTCATGTATTTTGGCGGAAATCTGGTTGTCGGTGATCCGCGGCTCGCTGCAATCACATACGGCAAGTCCAACTACTACGCGAACAACTTCAACGACTTTCCATCGGCTCTCACTACACTGTTTGAGCTCCTACTCGTCAACAATGTACGTCATCGTGCATGTTCGTGGGGCCGTCTCCATGATTTATCTGACTCTCTGGTTTACGGTTCAGTGGAATGTCATCATGGAAGGCACTGAGGCTGTCTCGAGCAAATGGAGCCGTCTGTACTTCGTCAGCTATTACATCATCGCAGTCGTAATGATGCTCAACCTCGTGGTCGCGTTCGTAGTCGAGGCCTACTTCGAACAACAGTCTGGAGCTCAGGAAGATTGCAGTAGTCCGGGACCACGCCTCCAACGTGCAAGCCTCACGTCGATGTCTCCATTCGGGTCCGCTGCATCGTTGAAGCGATCCACGTATGAAGGGGTACAAGCGGATCAAGGTCGCCATGAGCTACGCAAGCGGCCCCCAGTGATCATGCGGCCACGAGGTGACAGCGTTTACGTCGAGGAGTTTTTGTGAGAAGGCCAACAAGCAAGTGTCGATATCGGTACTGTCACTGAAGTGAGTATGGATACTACGTAGTATGACTGTATCCTCCCATGCACCTTTGGTATCGGATACTCCTGTAGAGAATACTCGGTAGCACAGGGACGCTGTGAGAATTGCATTTGCCAATGCCAACAACGAAGCAAGAAGCGGAGTTATGGGTGTTCGCGGGACCGCAGGCCCCGCGCTCCGCTCTCCGCCGAGTCCACCAATGAAACCCTGCTTTCACTTGCACAGCACCATCAAGCAAAAAATGGACAAGGGCCGCTGCCGCGAGCTGATCAAGGTCGCGCTGAAGGAGCGTTCGTTTCCTCCACGACTTCATCTGCCAGAGACACAACCTGATGCGGTCGCCACGCTTTTTACCCACCCATACATCGTTTGGGTCCCAGAATCCCAGCGTCCCAACCAGAGACCGCAGTGCATCGATCCGTCGTGTGTGTGTACACCAGGAATCAAGGAGTACATGTGCCGCGCAATTGACGACGTGGAGCACGTCACCTATTTCCTGTACGTGAAATATTACTGTTCATGTGGTGGCACCGACCGTCCGGTCTTCTCGACAAAAAGCGACAAGTTCCTCTCACAAGCAAGCGATGAAGTGCAGCTTAGACTCCCCTATATCCTACAGGAGAAGGGCGGCAAGTCAAAGGCAATCCTCCAGCAGATCCATGATGGTGTCATGTCTGCAGATGGATTGGAGCGAGTCAGAGATGCGTTCAAGTCAAGTCGGTATCAGCGCTACTACTACTTGCGGTCACTGTTTGCAGCGCGCGTGAATGACAAGCAGCGCTATGGCAAGCTGCAACTGGTGCCAACTGTGATGTCGGTCGAGCAGTACATGGACGCCAACCAAGTCCCTACTCATCAAGCGCTGACGAAGTTCTGGCTCGACCAAACGGCCATGCTTAGTGTGTTGGCCAATCAGGTGATGCGAGGGCTACTGGTCAAGCGAGTCATGCGTATTGACCACTCAAGAAAGCTACCGAAGAAACTGCGGAAGTTTACGGCGTCGGGTCATCAAGATCAAAGAGAGATGCATCTGCTGATGCTTGTGCAAAATGAGGTGGGCCAGATCGTCGCACGGGCCTTCACACGCTCCGAGAACAACGAAGAGACCGGGAAGGTGCTGGTGAACGAGATCAAGCACCGCATCGCACCGTTGGGTGGCGAGGGTGATGCGACGCCGGTGTACTTGGTGACTGACAACGCGAATGCTCTGAGGGGTTTGGTATATTCCGTGTTTGGACCAGCAGTCGCTGTGAAGCAAGATCCGTTCCACGTGTTCCAGCGACTCACAGAGAAAATCAAGGACCGTGGTGAGAGGAAGCAGTTTGCCAAGTGTCTACGATCGGCTTTGTATGATGGCGACGACGAGCTGAAGCCACCAAGCCAAGCTGCCGACGAAGTAGAGGCAGTCTGTGAGCGCTTTGTTCCCGCGGAACGCGCGCAGTCTGTTCTGCGCTGTTCGGTTGCTGAATGGGACGGCTGTCTCAAGAGCAACATTGCTCAAATATTGGCAGGCGATTTGTACGTTCCGAGGAACGTATACAGTGCAGGTGCCGGGTCGTCGAAGGTCGTGGCGACGAGTCAGTTAGAGAGCGTACATGCTCAGTTGAAGCGTCTCATCAACCGCGCTGTGTCGAATGAAGTCGGGCTTCGCGTGCTCGACATTTATCTACTCGAGGTGAGTGGATCCATGGGCCTGCTGTCGATGGTGCGCTGACCGCTTCGTGCCTCTAGCACAATCTACGAGCCGGTGCCAAGTTCTGGCGCAATCCACACATGGGGACCATCGACCTGTTGTCTCTGTGCCGAGCTGCTGTCCGCTGCCACGGCATCATCCCCGAATCACCGCAACTAGAGTTTGCACTGTCCGTGTGTACTACACAATTGCTACCCACCACTTTCCACTACCCGACAAAGCACGACTTTCCGTTTGCATCTTTCCAGTCGGTATTTCGAGGCGTTCAACCGGATGACGCGGAGCTGCAAGCTCGCCTACATCCTCAGCACGAGTACCGTCAAGATATCCGCCGGCTGTTACTGAGTCAGGGCGAGGCCAAGCGAGTGGACCAGTCTCTCTTCTCATCGTCGTTGCGCGCTTTCACTGCAGTCACCGAAGATGCCACCCCGCTGTCTCACCACGAGTATGAGCTACTGCGCCAAGTGCGATCCGACCAGCTCGCTCACGGTAACGGCCAGTGGTCGCAATGTGCTCTTACAACGACATTGTTGTTCAATATAGCTGCCTCGTCAAGTGGAAGTACTCGGTTCAAGCTCAGTCAGCGAAGCAACGAAATGCTACGAAAGCACCTTGACAACATCGATACGCGCCTCAAGTCAGCTCCTGATAAGCAAACGAAACCACTGTTTAACTTTCAGAAGAAGCCAGTGCATGATGCCGACGACAACGAGTATGAGAGTCTGCTCCAGGCCGAGTTGTTCTCTTTGTTGCGAGCGATGGG
>JAADXF010000821.1:0-11350 GCA_023337575.1 Pythium chondricola | reverse complement strand
TTCCTCGAGTCGAGCTCAACGCCCCAGTATACACGGTTGGTCTAAAGAATGAGCAACGCTTGGAGAAGTTCGGGGCACATGGCAAAGCAGTCGAGGGGTCTGTGTTGGCTCGACTCGAGCGCCGTGTTTGTATGCAAAAGGTGGAGATTGGTGGAATCCAGGGATCTAGTCATCAATAAATTATTCATTTCATTGGAGTCCGGAAATAAATAATGCATTTTTTCATGAAAGTCCACAAAATAAATAATTGTAGTGCACACCTAGAAAATTATTGTTTTAGCGTAATTTATTCGGAATCCCTGCCTGTGACGATGGAGAGTACGGACTGCAGAGATCGTCGCACGATGCAACGGAAAGAGGTGATCCAATTCGAGACGGTGTTGCCAGGCGAGACCATGACGAAGGAGAGAATGGAGGCGATTCGAGCTGCTGTGCCGTGTGAGGAGCACGACGTGCTGGTGCTGATCACAAATGAACGCCAGGGTGGTCAGTACCATACACCGTTCTGTACGGGAGTGGTCGGGCGACCGACGTACCGGCGGTACTTTCGCCCACTCGCGGCTCGTGTGTTGAAGAGTGTCGAAGCGAAAGTGATGTCGGCGTGTGTCGTGCTACGACAGTCGTTGCCTAGTCCTCGTCCGACGTCTGGTGGCCATATGCACAGAAACGAGTGACCAACGAGAACGAGAACGACAAGGACGACACGGCTTCTCGTGCGCAGAAGTACTTCAAGTCGTTAACGATCCATGGTCATGACAAGATCCGTGCCGGCCTTGCTGTCCGGAAAGCGGGTGTTTACTAGCATGTCCGGCATCTTCCTTCCTGCGTTCGAGAGTGGGCAAGATATCGAGATCCGTGACGCCCTCCCTAGTTTCTTCATACCCTTCAACGAAAAAGTGCCTGTCGCCACAGATAGTGCCTGTAGTGCCAGCTCGGAGCGGACATCTCTACAATCCTTGTGGCCTCTCGGCGCTGCCTGTTTTAACCCCTTCAAAAAAGAGGAGTTCGTCGACGGAAGGGAAGTACTAGTAGGACCAAAACGCGCCGCGGTGCAATGAACAGAAATGCTCCAGCTTACATTTGCGTGATTGTGCGTTCGCTCATGTGCACTGTGTGCTCTAGTCTATTACAGAGCTAATGGAGACGAATGGGCAGCGCCGAGCCCAGCACGGCGTCGGCCTCGGGCCGCAACACGACACCATTGCTCGTGGCCACAAAGTGTCGTGGACTCAGCGTCGCCTTATTGATACGTGGATCTCTAGCCAGCTTATGAAGGTCCACGATCTCTAGCGCCTCGTAGAACTCGGCCACTAGCGCAGCGCTAGGAAACAGCGGCGCCACCGTGTCGGTATCCACGGGGTGATACGTCTTGGGGTCGATGAGAGCATGCGCGGTGTGTGAAATCGACACGCGGCTCGGGCGATTCACGTGCTGCGTGACGAAATCGAGCGCGCGCTGTTGGAACTGTTTGTCCCGTGGCTGCTTGAGCTTCTTCAGTGGCACGACCACGATCTCCGTGGACGACGAGGACAGAATGCGCGCACTGTATGGTCGACACTGGACTTGTTTCATGGTTTCTTCCACGACAAACTTGCGCCCGAGGCGGTCCACGTAGATGAAACCCAGGTGGTCAAACCGCGGGTTGAACCGCTGCCGTAGAAGCCACGTGTGCAGCGCCGCGAGCGGCGGCAGCGCGGTCAAATCGCGCGTGAACAGCACCAAATCGCCCGTCTCCAAGGAGTCGGCAACCAGGTCGTCCATGGAACCGACCACGAACTCGGAGGAGAACGACTGCGCATCCGCGTGGCGCATGCGCACGAGCGCCGCGTTGCCGCTCCACGCCACGAGCGACGCGAACGGAAGCAGCAGCAGCGCGCGCGCCGTGAGTGACGGCGACTTCATGCTGGTCAATTGAGAGGGAAAATCATGCGACGAGAGCACACCAAAATGTACTGATCTAAGATCCTGTACAGAGTACTGAGTTAGCGTTGAATGATGTTGAAGGGGACCGGGGCCAGGTCCTTATTAAACGTCATGTCGCTCGCTTCATTCTCAAAGCCAGGCGCCAGCCGTACCGCCGATGAACACGGCACGGCATCGCCTCATCCGCGATGTCCAAGATGTCTTCCAACATACACTCCGGTCCACAAGCATCCGCGTCAGTGATCTACGCGTCTTCGAGACCAAGCAAGCGTACGACAGCAAGGAGCCCCCACTGCATAGGGATGATTTCATCGGTGAACGCGGGCGCACTGAGGGTGAGGCACTCGTGGTCGAGGTGCCACTGCCCATCGAGGAGCTGCTCCAGAGCCTCACGTGGCAGTCACCCCAACGACTGTGCCGAAGCTCGGGCCGTGACTGGCCGTATCAAATGAGTGAGCAGGTGGTGCGTAAACTCAGCACGTCGATGGTCGAGACTTTCGCTGAGTGCCAAGGTCGCAAGGGCACAGGATACGTGATGAACGCCGTGGTGGGCGGTGTAAGACGCAACACTTGGGTCGCGTGCTCAAGTCGCTTTGGCGCCTTATTGAGTCGACTGCGTTCGTGATAGGGATCTGTACCACGGCCGAGACGGTGCAAGTCGACCCCCTCCTCCAGAGGAACTGCATCAAACTCAGCTACGTGCTTCCACCACTACTTCGCGCCATCGATATCTGCCATCATCCATCCGCGGTCGGCAAGCAGCTACTGGAAGACATGGGTGGCCACGGACGTGCCATCGAGGCGCTGATCGACGTGTTTGATCGCCATGGTGATGAAGATCTGGATCAACTGGACAAGTTTGTGCTGTATGACCAAGTGTGCGACGAGATACGAGCGCGGTACCCAGCCATTTCGACATTCTGGGATGATGACACCGTCGCAACGGCTGCAGTGGAGATGATGCTGCTTGGATCTAGGTTTCGCAGCACGGTCCAATACAGTACTAGTATTAGGCAACTTGCTGTCACTGGGACGAGGGAGGCGCCCATTCAACAATTGTTGTGACCTACGACGTAGTATGTGGGTGAACTTTCTTTGCATCAACCGCGTTGTAGTGTCAACAATACAGTCATGGAAACGCAATGCAACGTGTTTTACATGGTCGTACACTATGGATCAAACGCAGGTCTACATGATCGCGGCGAGAAGCGATGCGGCGGACGCGACGAGTGTGGCCATGACCACAGTGGTCGCTGAGCTGCTTGGCGCTGGGATTGTTGATGGACTTGCGGTCACTTCGGTCGAATTCGCGGTGGCGTTGCATGTGTAGGCCTGGTCCAAAATGTACGGCGCCTCAACGCCGGTCTTGCAGCGCTGACCAGCACTGCCGCACACGTCCTCTGGGAGCTGCTCGACACAGAGCATCCAGCAGTAGGTGGCGTTGGTGTTGCTGGGCTTCACCGTGCACTCGCAGTTCTCTTCACAGATGCGGTCGGCACCTGGGCGGCTGGTCGGGCTCATGTTGCACTGGATCGAGCACGGAAGTTCAGGGTCCTTGCCAGGCTTCGGGAAGCACTGCTTGACCACGCACGCCTTGTCGTTCTCATGGAGACGGCGGCCGTGTGGACAAGCGAGCGATGCGAACCCAGACTCGTGGTCCATGTGGTGGTCGTCCACACCGAGCAAGTAGCGCTGCGTGGTCTTTGCAAACTCACCAAAGGTCATGCCGACGTTGAGCATGCGCTCCTCCAGTGACATCAACATCATCTTGCCGAACCAGGCACGGATCAAGCGGTCCGAGCCAGCGGACAAGCGAGGGTACTTCATCGCGTGCGGCACGGCACGCAGAGACGGCGTCGTGCGAATCCATTCCTGGAATCCCGCGCCAACCATGAGCACCAGCTCGTCCTCCTTGAGTGTCGGCTTGACCAGCTTGCCAGCGCGGTTCTCGATGAGCAATCCACTCTCGTACGTAGTCGAGGCCAGTGCCTTGGGTGTCACCGTCGCACCTGTGGCCGACACGTCAAAGTACTTGGGTGCCGTCATCGCGATCAGCATGCCGTTGTCCGTGTGCAACTCGAGCGACAGCAGCTCCTCGTCGCGCGCCACAGCCGACGGCGACGCCTCGTACGCGTGGAAGTGGTCCAGGTGCACCGAGTCGGTCAACAAGTCAGAGCCGCTCAGCGACGTGTGGCTCGTGATCTGGAACGGCGTCGCGTCCAAGGATTTGCCCAGCGCCGCGACCGCCAGCTCCACCAGCTCACTCAGGCTGCGGTAGGCGTTCACATACCCTGGACACCGTGCACGTGTGTCGTCGGCGGCCGTGGCCAGCTCCTTGCCCGACGTCGTGCTGATCGTGAACCGCTCGGTGCCATCCTGCAGCGTCTTGTGCTCGAGAAAGTTCTCACCACTGACGCTGGCGGCCAGTGCACACTTGGTGGCTTCTTCCAGGTACGTGGCGCGGAGGTCAGCGTAGAGGGGGATGTTTTTGAGCGCGATGATGCCGTCGGCCTGGAGCGCCTGGAGCACTTCTGGCGAGGCCGTGTGGAGCGCAGCGAAATCAAACGCTGGGACCTCAAAGGCGTCGAGGTCGGTGGCAGCAGAGACAGCCGCCGCGGCGGCGAGAGCCAAGAGAATCGGTCGGAGCATGGTGTGTGGCTTGGTTGGTGGAAGGAGTGCTCGTGCCCGGGACGCGGTGGATTGAGGAATAATCGGTGGAGCGTGTCGTTGGCTGGCTGCGGTTTGTCGTGGTGATCTCTTGAGGAGAGGAAGTCAAGCTGCCGTCAGGGAGTCCTCCTTGCATCCTGTGCCGTACTGTACAGTGTACAGTATGGCTGGAGTTGCACCTGCTGGGAGATGAGCCACCTGGTGTTGTGAAAGATCGTGTGCCCATTCAACAATTGTGGTCAGCTGGAACAACGAAACGCCAGCGGGTTCAATGCTATGGAGGACTCGGTGCCACCTTGGATCTTCATGGAATCTCCTCCTCATTCATGATGGATGAGGACGTCGTTTGAGCGACGCAACGTCATACTGTAGAGTACTCTACCCCACCACAACTTCGCCAAAAGAAAGCGCTACTGTACGATGTTGTAGATTCCAGCAGTGGGGAGGCGGCGATGAACTCGGGGGGGGCAACGTGATTCACCTCCCAGTGAACTGACTCGCCGTGCTACCAGCACACCCATGGCTGCTATCCGATACAGAACGAGTTCACGCCATCGGCGAGAATACTGTAGAGCGCCTGAGGCACCGAGGCCATGTGTCCACTGTGGTCAGCTCGCACCGTCCCGGCGGTTCAGTGGCGCCGGCTGCGTCAGTAACTTGTAATAACTGCAGCCGCTCCTACGAATGCGGTTCGACTGCATGATTGTATTACGATGCCACCTACGCTGGTATCGTCATCCTCATCCTTGTGGAGCGAGGCCATGGATGAGGGGATGAGCGTGGAAAGATCTTCAACTGCTTTCGACCCGCCAACTGTTGCGAACCACCAGATTCGGTTGACGGTGGCAAAGCGCGAAGTTCCAGCGAGGTGCAGAGGACGCGATCTCCGTCCGGTGGCAATTGTTGACAGGGAAGATGATGCCCACCGTTCCTCTGTATCGACTGGTACAGTACTGTACTGTACAGTAGTGTGCTACCCACTGCGTTGCCCTCCCCTCAGGGCCACCGCCACGACCCGCGGAAGATCGAAGCATTGGAATGTTCATTCTTCATTTCTCTTCGACGACACTCACCATCATGCGAACTGTGGCCAGCGCGATCGCCCTTGTTGCCCTTGCAACTCTCCACGTCCAGGTTGAGGCCTGGCCCAAGTTTCTCTCTGCTGTTCCCAACGGAGGTGACGTCGAGTTCAACCGGGTCGATCTCGGACACAAGGAGGGCAACTTGATGCCCAACGAGTTTGGCCGCGCTTTCAATGTCGACCGCAGCTGGGCCAAGGCGTTGTGCGAGGCCGACTCGGATGGTGACGGCCAGACCAACGGCCAGGAGCTCGGCGACCCGTGCTGCGTGTGGACGGTGGGAGCAAACGCGACACGTACGACCGGCTTGTCGAACCCGGGAAACAAATCCAGCACCGCCGACCCAAGCCTGTGGAAGGATGTCGATTGCTCGGCCATCATAATCGAAGCAGCCACAGCGGCGTCCCAGCCTGCCGCTCCCCCCACGTCGGCGAGTAGTACCGTAGTAATGGTGGTTGGTGTCTCGATGGTCGCTGGTGCCGTTGCGTTGTTCAATTAGATATCTCGTCTGTGGATTCATGTCAATGAAAAAACGAAACAAAAACAAACAACCTCGAGCCGCGCGTGATCAACTTGCTCTTGTACGGATGCGTGGCTTCATTCGACGGTATACTCCGTTCGGAAGAACTCCTCAATCGCGTGGGCTGCTTCTTCGTTGAGCACGGTGTTGTCGAGAATATCAACCTTCGTGGCGAGGATGATGCGGCTGAGGGACCCGAACACATCCAGGAGCATCTCACAGTCATCTTGGGTGAGGAATCGCATGTTCGAGGACAAAACCTGCAGTGCATGGTCGCGAGTTTGCAAATCCTCATTCAGCTTGGCTTGTGTTAGCGAAATGTGACGGAAGGCGAGCTGTGAAGCACGATAGTTACCTGAGCATGGAGTGCTTGTGATCGCTGGGTGAGCTGATACGAGTGCTTTTCCCGCACGGATACCTGCGTGATGAACTTTCAGCTAGCCCAAAGGATGCTACACATCAATAGCATACATACCATCAGCTTAGCTGCGCTGGACGCGGTGGATGCTAGATGAACAGTGCGTGAGATTGGGGAATGAGGTCGTTGCGCATCACGGTGTGACTAGCAACTTACCAGAGATAACCTTGACGCACACACCGCGGCGCAGCAGCTGGACTTGCAGCTCGTACAATCTCGGATACTGCTCGATGATGATGGAATACAAATGCTGGAAAGCCTTGCGTGCTTTCTCAACTCTTCCACGAGATGTTGGTACGTGGAGTGTATGACCCTGGACTGGATTGATATCAATACCTATCGATGAGATCTTCAATCGCCACGTGCCGATTCTTCTTGTTCACAAGCTGCGAATGCCACACAAATTGTTACTGCGCCGACTCTTTCTTGTGTCGGTTCGACCTCGTACCATGAATGCAACCGGAGGAAACGCATTTTTCGTTTGCGAGATCATGATATCTGCTTCCTGTGAGTGTGTTCCCGAGGTTGATGACGACAACAGGGCCAACGCACCAGCTAAGCATCCTGCTGCGGCTGTTCGAGAAGCGTCAGTAAACAGTAATCGAATGTTTCCGTCAGACTACGTACCCTTCGGGTTGTAGCCGTACACGGCGGACAGTTCTTCGACAACTATATCGGCGCACCACACGCCTTCAGAACGGAGTCACATGATGCGCGTCATCTCCATTCGCAGTCACCTTCATCAGGGACTGCTTGCGGGTTGAACAAGAGCGTCTGTCCACTCGCGCTGTGCCATCGCTCAATCTTCCTTCCTGCGCGTTGCATGTTGCCTTGCTTTCCTTCTTCGCTCCCCCATGAGTAGGAATGATGGTCACTTCAACTTCCAAAAAACTCGATTCTTGATTCGGATAAATTCACGACATAAATACGTTTTTGAAAGCTAGCTAACACACCGACGGCACAATCACGCGCTTGCCACTGGGACGATGGTCTCGCCATCCACTTCGAACCGCTTGAGAGCTCGACACTCGGACATAATAGAGGACAGGTGCTGGTCTTCCACGACTCCTCTGCAGAACGACACGTTCAGGTGCTCCAGACAAGCAACTCGTCGCAGCAGATTACAGAGGACGACTGGGTCTTGCACGATGCCCCGGCAGCCGCCAATGTCCAGCGATTGCAGTTGAGGGCAGAACTGAGGGAGGGCCGACAGGGACAGTGGAGAGAGGCGTCCTTGGCCACGCAGCACGAGATGGCGCAGCGAAGAGCACTTGGACAGCAGCCTCAACAAGCCTTGGTCACTCACACCTCCACGACTCATACCGAATGGATTACTGCGGGCAATGTCTAGCTTCTCCAGTGCTGGGCAGTTGTTGCCAAGTGCTTCGAGTGTTGTATCTGTCACGTTGCCACTGCCACCAAGAAGCAGCGACTGAAGACGATGGCAGTTGGATGCGATTGAAGCCACCGCACTGTCGTCGACTTTCGGGCAGCCTTTCAAACCGAGCTTCTGCAACCGTGTGGTACCCTCCACCAAGGCCGCGACGCCAGCAGGTGTAATCATCCGACAGTGGCTGAAGTCGACGTGCTCGATCGTGGCCCCGTGGAATTTGTTCAAGGTTTCTACCGAAGAGTCCGCTAGCATCGGGCACCGCACGGCTCTCACTTCGATGATCGACGCTCGCGACGCACTCACAACCGCTTCAAACCCGTTATCGGTGAGCGCCTTGCAGCCAGAGACAGCAAACACGTTGAGAGCATCGAAATACCGGCCAATCTCGACGAGGATCTCATCTGCAACCGCGCAGTTGATCAGTTCCAGGCGTCGTACCTCGCTCCCGTGATGGTAGGCGATTGCGCACAGGATATCCGCAAGCTCGTCGGTCCGTTGCTCGTGGCGCAGTTCGATCGCACTCCACGCGCCGCTTGAGTTAATCAACTCCTTCCACGTTCCGTCCACTTGTTCCAATACCAGCAGTTCTTGCACCGAGAAGAACCCCAGCATCTCACGAAGAATCGACTCAGGCAGCCGGCCGGTCATGGCACACGCAGCCGTGGAAGAAGCCACACGACCACACGCCATCTTCGTGGCGGTCATTTGCGCTGATGATGGGTTCCTCTCCTTCACAACGAGCGGCAATGCGATCGCAGCAGTCATGTCGGCAACAATAGAGATCAGTCGTTCGTCTCCAGCCGCAGTCGCCCCTCCTCACGCGCAATGAGCGATGGAGCCAATGGGGATGCAGTGTGGCACCCTCCAACGTCGGAATGCCATCATCTCCTCCGCAATCCCCCATGTTCATCTCAGCCACCATTCTGTCGAGCTCGTCTTGGTGACGATTTCGGTTGATCGATCCTGATTGGCTACTGGCTAGACCAGCATCCGCCAATCAAAATCGACCTCTCCACCACATCGATATGCAGAGTGTAGGGCAGTGGACGATCAAAAACACCGAATTATCCGGATGACGTATACTACCACGTATACCAAATGTAGCCATTTCGAGGCCTCTCATTTTCACGCCTCACACAATGAAGCCGATCTTTACTTGCGCTTGGCTGGTTCCGGCGCCGGGGTCTTCTCGAGGTGCGTAAAGTACTCATCGAGGAACTTGAAGTACCACTGCTGGTCGAATGTGCCGCGGAAGAAGTTACACGAGATGTTGACCTCGAGCAGCAGCACGCCGATGTGGGTAATCGCCACGTCCCAGCCACAGATCGGCACGTCCTTCATGAGCTTGAGGTGCGCGTCCTCGCAGAGCTTCTTCATCTCCTTGATCTCCTTGATCACGTTGCCAGTGATTGGCACACCAGTGTCCGGGTGGTTGGTGATGTCGTGGCCCACGCTCATGCGGCCACGGCCAACGTGGTGTGGACCGATGCGGTACCAGTGCGTGGTGGTCGAGCCCTTCATGATCTTGCCCGTTTCCATGTCCACATCGAACATAATCGACTTGTGGTCGGTCGACGCACCGGCAAGACCAGCACGGAACACGCAGCTCAGCGACTTGATGCCGTCCTCGCCCTGGAGCTGGGACTCTGGCAGGCCGAGGCTGTGGCGCGACGCCGTGATGATGCGGAACGTCGAGAGCGGCGACACCTCCGGCAGTAGCTTCTTCAGGAACGGCGAGTTGTCCAGCCGTTCCTGGATGATCCAGTCGCCACCGTCCACCGCGTTCTTAAACATGAAGATACCCATACCACCTTCCTCGTTGCGGTCCTTGACCACCAGCGCGCCTGGGGTCTTCATGTACGGCGAGACGGCGATACCATTCTTTTCCGACTCGATGAGGAAGTCCCACTTGTTCTCCATGACGTAGCCCGGCGAATTATTGGTCTTCCAGCTGTGGAGGCTCACAAGGTGGCAGTTGACACGCCAGAACGCGAACCAGTTTTGCGGGTTGACAAAGATCTGGTTGAACGTGCGCAGGAAGCGCTCGATCAGGCCACCCTGCTTGCTCGAGTACTCGGCGTTAAGCTCGAGGAACGCGCCGATCGCGCACAGCCACGGGTACACGAAGAGCAGGAACGGGAAGAGGATGATGCGCGAGTACGAGATGATCGAGAGCGGGATGCCCGTGCCCGGGATGGCCACGTTGCGCAGGTTCTTGACCAGGTCAACGTAGAAGCTCGGGTGGCGGTAGTGCGGCTCGGACCAGAGTGGGTTGAGCAGCGCGATCGAGTACACGTAGGTCTTGGCGTGGAGGTCATCCGCGAAGAACGGGCAGTCGGCGTACGAGCCCTTGCGCAGCCAGTAGTAGCCAAGGGAGCCGTAGAAGCTCAGGAGCGTCTTGACGACGGTCACGCCGGCGCTCGCGATGCCCACGACCATGGTGATACAGTAGGTGGTGAGTGGTTCGAGTGAAGATCGAGATGTGAACTGAGGCCGAAACGACGAGTGGCGGGGCCGCGAAACCCTTGCTAAGGGTCCCTTGGCGATCACGCATCGCGATCCACCGTTCGCTTGTGATCTGTTCGTTTCGACGAAGTCGTCCGTCTATTTTAGATTTGGACCAATCAAGAGACGGTATTAGGCTGAAGACGCCTTGTGATTAGTTGAAATAATCTGAAGTAGGACCAATCAGGAGCGGGTTCATCCACCAGCCTGTGGTCGAACTTTGAAGATGACACGCCTCATTTGTCCCCCGTCGTAAGGTTGAAAATGGCAAACATGTCGACTAGGTCAAAGTCACTTGACTTGTGTATGGTGGGTTTCATCCAATCATTTTGCATGTTGGAAACCCTCAGCCAATCAAAAGGAAGTGTAATTGATTTCAGCCAATCATGACAGATGTACTACGTTTGCGGATTACGTCATGTCTGTGCCGAGGCGGCACAGCGCTGTCGGCGTACTGTCGGCAGTGCCATGCATGCTCTCCATTTGCCATCTACGCCAATGCGGGTGGTGGAGTTGCCACACATTGTGGAGTACAGTACAGTAGACGGTTGCTACTAGCAGGAATCCGGGCCAATTGGATAAAAACATGACAACCCTTGCTTGATTGGCTGAAAGGTTTGATAAAAGTGTCAAACCTCGTTTGATTGGCTGAAATATTTATAGAATTCTTGTAAATGTTCCACGCAAAATTGAAGATTTCACCAACACAAACTCGGATTTCGATTTGTACCAAATCATGACTACAATCTGAAACCGATCTCGCCGCTTCGTGCCAAGTTGGCACTGCCAACCGCGCAGACAGCATGCAGCGTCGTCCACCACGCCGCCAACTCGATCGACCCCTA